>JBBPDE010238266.1:0-12192 GCA_037974605.1 Nannopetersius ansorgii | reverse complement strand
TATATATACATATACATATATATATATATATATATATATAGTATAATTCATATATAAATTCATATATATATATTCTAAATAGAATAGACATCATTGGCAAATATACCTTATGTATGCTTTCGTTGACTTTGTGTGTCTGTTGTGTGGTGATACTATGTTGCAGTCTTAAAACATATTAAAAAGCACTGAATTGGAGTAAAACTGGTGTTGAACAAGATAGTATTTGACTGGAACAAATAAATATGTAGCTATTTAGTATGCCACCCTGTAAAGCGTCAGCCTAGGTAGCCCCTTAGTTTTTGTATGTATAGTAAAATGTATACAGTAACCCTCCACTTTAATGCGGATCAGCACATATCCTCCGCATTTCTTTTGCTTTTGTGACTGCAACGCCCCCTCGTCCTCATGCAGGGTTTTATTTGATACTGTGGAGAGAAAATCATGTGTGATGAAATGCTGCTGTAGTCAGAGGAGGGAGGTTTAAAAGTAGAATTTATAATAGTATTTATTTCTTCTTGCTGCTGATGGGCTTTTTCATTTTCTTCATAAAGCCCAGTATTTTTATTTCTGGAAATTAAATTCATTTATTACTGTAGTTACCTGCTTATATAAAAAAACTGACAGCACATACCAAAGAAAACTCTCATGTACATTCTAGCACTGCTGGAGTTTAGTATAAGCTGTACAGTACAAATATGGGTTTACCTTTACATTTTTTCAGGGTAATGAAGTAAACTGAGTTTAAAATTAAATTAAAGTGTTTGTGAGCGTATTGGAAGGCGTATTTAGGGTTTACACTATAATAAAAGGTATATAGTAAATATCTAGTAAAAAAATTTGTCATTTCCATTTAGTGAAAAACAACCATGTTCCATTTGAGATTAAACTGTACTACAAGAACATTTGACACTGAAGTACAGAACAGACAGTGTAAGAATATAGTATGTGACAGCACAACATGTAGGGGTGATTTTCATAATAGTTTAGGGATCATCTACAAAATCTACTCATAAACCTTCATGCCAAATTCGGTTTAATGCAATGTGTAATGCTGCTTTGCTTGTAATCATTAAGTGGGGACAATTGTGTGTGTGTGTGTGTGTGTGTGTGTGTGTGTGTGTGTGTGTGTGTGTGTGTAAGAGAGACAGAAGTTGTGTGTAAGTGCTCACCCACAGGCCTGCTTCTGATTGTCTAGTTACATCATGTACAGCTGAAGGAAACTGTCTCTTCTTATTAGCCGTGCTCTAACAGGGTTTAAAGTCTTGCCAGCATGAGGGGTAGCCCACCTCTTTAGCCCACCGTGTGTCTAGCCCTTCTGCTACTGGCTATCACTGTGCTTGAACACTGTGTAACAGACATAACCTTACCATCCAAACACGCACATCTATAATAGATACTCATTTTTAAATTTTAAAAGTTAAGCCAACATATGGATGTCGTTGAGAACCATTCCTTTAAGAATCATCTAAAAGTTTCGAAGGTACACTACATTCACTTTGTATATGTGTAATGTATTAAATTTGCATGGGTGTGCCTGTTTATAACTTAAATAGCAAAGTTAAATATGTAAAATCAAAGTAGAAAAAAGTATATTCTGTATAAATAATACTAAACATGTTGTGCACATTTGTATGCATGTTTCCCTAAGATACTGAAGACACGCCCCTCAATTTTGCACTCTTTTACAGGTAGTTTATAGCACATTACTGTCACTCATCTGAACTGAGTGTTAAAGTAGATGTGTTGTCTGAGGCGTCACATGACTTCCCGTGCATTGCTAGTATGTAAAGATAGTTGAAATAAAAATAGTGGAACAGATTAAAGTTCTAATCTGGTTTAGTTTTTATTCATCATTTGGTTTTATGTCACACATAGGGATACTGGCCAGCTAATAGTTTTATAAATGCTGTGTTTGACAAATCTGTGTAATTCTGTCTTTTTAGCTCTACCCATACAGTTATGCACTCTATGGACAAAAGCATTGGGATGCATTACCATTACACCAACAGGGACGTTAATGACACTGCATTCAAATAAATAAACTTTAATATGGAGTTGGTCTCCCTTTGTAACAGCTATAACATCTTCCACTCTTCTTTGAAGGCTTTCCACAAGATTTGTGCCATTTCATTTTGTAGAGCATTTCTGAGGTCAGGCACTGATATTGGACGAGAAGGTCTGGCTCACAATCTACATTCCTGTGCATCCCCAAGGTGCTGGATGGGGTGTGTGTGGCCAGTCGAGTTTTGCCACACTGTATCCATCACGTCATGCCTTTATTGAGCTTGCTTTGTGCACTGGGACACAGTCATGCTGGAATACAAAAGGTTCTTCCCCAAACTGTGTCCACAAAGTGGGAAGCATGGCATTGTCCAAAATGCTCTTCGCTGGAAGTAAGGGGCCTTGCCCAAACCCTGGAAACAGCTTTGTCCCAATATTTTTGTCTATATAGTGTAGCTCAGCACCCCAGCTAGAATGGGAAATTCAGCATGAGCATTCAGGCACCCTGTACAGTATTGCCCAGGGAAAACAGTTGGTGAGACCATGCAGGTATAAAAAGAATTTCAAATTCTTTTGCCTGAACAGACGTTACTGTCTCTTATCTTTCCAACAATTACTCTTCTCATTTATCTTACAAAGTCAGTTGCTTGTAGGCTTCTGGCTTGCAGTTCACCAATCTCAGCTTTGTTAGTGTAATATAAAGCATAAATTTGACCCAAGATCAGCAGCTAATAGTAACAGATAGTGCTGCCACAATGCTGACTGTGAGCCTGTGGTGGTCAGTGGCTATTGAGAATGATGTGAAGCCTCATAATAAAGACACAAGTCCTATTCCTGCTACGCAGAGGTCACTCCTGCTGCAAGACTTAGTTCAGCACAGCTGGACGGGGACAGCAAAAGGTCTGCAGAACCCCATGGTACTGTAGTCTGACTCTCACTCTCTCTGGTTTACTCTGCAGTTGTTTAGAGAGTGAAACTGTTTTGTAGAGTATCTCAGACAACAATAGTGGAGTCTGGTTGCCAGATTTCTGCTGAATGTTTAATGTATCAATAGTTTATTTATCTGTCTCTTTTCTACCCAGCCTGTTGCTTCATATGCTTGTCTAGTCCAGTCATTCCCAGTACTGGTCCTGGGGTATACAGTACTTTTATACTGCTGTAAAGTGAATAAAACTGTTACAAATGTTTAGTGGATTACAGGCCCAAAAACAGTGGCAGACCGTAATCAGCCCCAAAGATAGAAACAACAGACAAACTATTATTAATAGTATAATTATTGTTGTATATATATATATAATAGTATTGTTATTCACTAAACAACATTTTGTTCCGATGCATCCACATAAGTACAGTATAAAACGAGCCTAAGTTTGATAGCAATTCTGTTCCCTTTGTGCTGTAGCTCTGTGCTGCCCTGTGATCTGCTACTCTGTGTTGGAAAACCCCTGGTAGCAAGTTGTTGTGCTTCTCTTTCAGTGTACAGTAGCCTTTACCTGGTATTGTGTTCAGACATCTCATAGTTCTTCAGTATGAGAATGTATAATGAAAGAAGCCAATTTGCATGTATTCTTTTTTTTTAGTCATGGCTAAATTGACTCTCAAGGGCAGGGCACAGAGAAACCACCCTTTACCTGTTGTTTGTACATTTAACTGTTTCCTTGCTCTAGGCATGTTGGTAATTAGAGGTTGGTAATTAGCTGATTGGTCGGATCAGATGTGTTAGAGTGGGGAAAGCACCAAATAATGCAGGACAGGAGTGCGCAGAACCAGAACTGTGCGTCCTTAGGCTGGACTATGGTGGTTAGTAAGGGGTCAGCTTTCTTTTTCTGTTTTAGCCTTCATGTCTCATTTTTATAGTATTTCTCTGGTATTTTGGCCTAAAGCATTTTCCATGTTGTTTATTATTAATGGAAAATAATCTGTCTTTCTGTATCTGTCTCTCTCTCCCTCTCTCTCTCTCCCTCTCTCTCTCTCTCTCTCTCTCTCTCTCTCTCTCTATGTACTCCCTGACATGAGCCAGCCATCTGTCAGTGCAGAACCTCTCAAAGCATTTCCCAAACATTTAGAGCAGCATCCACAAAACACGATCGCTCAGGTGTCACTCAGGTCGATGTAATTACGCCCAGAGCGGTCAGGCAATAAGTAGCCGATATTGGTCTAATGCTCTGGCATTTCATTTCTTGTCATTGCTCATGTGCAGGGGGAGCAGCATCAGACCTTTCAGAAATAGCTGAGGGAACAGGAGGGGGAACACAGGCGCAAATGAAGAGCAGTGGCATCGTTGACTCTTATTTATTTATTGCATTTCCACAAATAATCTGCTGTCAGAGGGCCCAGCTGTGGAGCTTTAGTGGGGCTGGGGAGGAGGAAAAATTAAAGCTGACACACACTGTCTCAAACACACACACACACACACACACACACACATCTACACATGTGCACCCTATGTGAGGAAATTACAAAATGTTCCCATTCATCATCACAAGACGTCTTGCAAGTGGGGAAGCATGCAAAAAGCGCTCCTACTCTCTTGCTTTCCTCCACCTCTTTCTTCAATGTCTCTCCACCCTTTCAGTCAAACCAGTGAAAGAATGGCAGCATGAGGAATTTCCATTTTCAACCTGCTTTCAAATTTAAAGCCTGATGCAACACCTGTAACACGCTGCCTTGCCGTTCAGGGAAATGTACGCCAGGGCTCATATTGCCCTCCCAAATTACTTTACCTTCACACCACTTCATCGCCCGCATTCAGACTTTCCTCTCTGTCAGGCTGACAGCCCAATGGTCCGTTAAATCGGCTATAGGTCTGAGAACGGCTATGAACACCAAGCGGCACTTTCCACGTCTTCCACAAGACCTAAAACATCATCAAAATGAGCCTAATTTTCTATCATCCTGTTCAGGCATTTTATAGTGGGCTGGAAAAGACTCTCTCTGAGCTTTTAGCTTTCAGTGGGCTTTTGCTTCTACAGCATGAGCTGAAAATAAATCCTTTTTCCACATATTTGAAGACTGAAAAAGACTTATGACTTTGACTTGGACTCAAAAAGGGCCAAAGTGAAAGAAAGCTGCTGTTCCGACTGCAGACTGTCTACTTTTCATGCAAATTGACTAATTTTCTGTCATAGACATGCCAGAACTGCATCAGAAGCATTCGGATTCATACCAGCAACTTTGTCAGTAATTATGATTATGTTTTGCTTATTTTAGTTTGAAGGACAAGTTAGACAAGTGTGAGTAGAATACAAACGAGAATCAATAAGCTCTCTTCATGCAGTCTTTGAACAGTCTGTTTAAAATAAAAATAACTTCTCTTGACATTTTAATTTCTTACACAGTGAAATTAATGCTTTGTTAAAGCATGGCACATATATTTAGATACTTTTTGGGGCCACTGAAAATCCTGTTATTAGGCATATTGGGGGGTGCTGGAGTCTATGCAATCCCTCATAGGGCCAAAAAGGGAATGTCCTGGACAGATCACCAGTCCATCCCAGGGCAGACGCACAGACAACGTGGCAATTAAATAAATGTATTTATTTTATGGAGCGAGTGTCGCACCTTACTTTGTAATTCACGTATTTTTGAAGGCATCTTGACTCAACCATCGACTCTAACGCTGACTAATAGGCCAGTAAGAAGGGAGGAGGGGTTGAGGCTGTAAAGGTCACCTGCGAGAATAAAGTGAAGCTGGAAAACAGCCTTGGCTGCTGTGGCTGAATTACCACATTTAAGTCACGAGGCCCTGCGTGTTAAGAAGACGGAGATGCTCTGAATGAGGAGTTCCATGTAGTCCGATTCAGGCCGATGCACTGTGACAGCCTGACAGGAAGTGCTGAAATGTTCCAGAGGCTGAGCTGTCAATCACATGCAGCTAGCCCAGCCGCATCTCACGCAGGCTGTCCGCACATCTGTCTCTTAACATGTAGCATTTATAGGAAATTATTAAAAGGAAACTTTTGTGTTCATACTAATGATCTGTCCAGTCTGAAACTTCCATGGTAATTTCCGGAGATCAGTAGATAATAGTCTTTATAGGGCCACATTAGTGTCACTCTGTTCTGTCAGCCTGTTCTTTTCTATACTGTATGTTATTTTTGTCTATTTAAATTTGGGTTTTTTAGATATGAAATTGTACAACAACAAAATGACAGCCCAGAAAACTTTGTGTTCTGTTGCTTAAATAACTATTTTATACTTAAGCATATACCTTTCAAGTAATGTGTATTTTGATTGATTTGACTTCTGCATCCTTTTTATACCTCCCGTTGTGGGGCATGTGGCTTTTCATGTGGTCTCCATATATTACTACCCGTGTATTACCTAGCCTCTTTGTGACCATTCAGTGTTTGTCTTCTTTATCTAATTAAAATCTGCCCTTGGAGTAATTGATGTGTGTGCGTGTCCATACTGCTCATAGTAAAATGGATCAGCATGTGGAATAGAGGCATTCTCTATGCCAGTTCACCATCGCTGATTAAAAATGCCGTTCATGCTGGCTTTATTGTTGGATCCAGGGTTTCTGAGTGTGCATGTGCTTACATTCATAGAATACCACTCGTCCTTGGTATTTCAGGGTTAATGTGTCCTTTCCAAAACATCTTGGAACACCATTGAGAGAATATATACTTATATATACATATATACATGGCCTTTATATAGTATTAATAGTAATAATACGTCTTTTGAGTTTGAGTTGTGACACAGATCCCATGGCAATGATTTAACCCGAATTTTGGTGTACGTCAAAACACCCTATTCTTTTGAGTCACTTACCTAAGCTAACACAGTTGTAAAATCATAAACACAACTAAGCCACAGAAAGTGATCAACTTCGGACATTGTATGTTGTAGCCCAAGGACCCCCCTGCAATCATGTACTATTCTTTTCGATTGCCCTTTTGTTGTAATTATTCAGCAAATTCTGTCCATTTCTTTTAAAAAAATGATCCTGACCCTTGAAGTCTCTGTAGGATAAGATATATCCCATGTATTCCCTTTCTGAACCACTGTCCCCCAGTACAGATGTATTTCCCACTTGATTGCATAGAATGCTCCATATCGAAGAATAATGTTGACAGGGGAGTGAAATTTTCCCTCCAGACCTCCTTAGAATGCAACAAAACTGGGTGGCCATGCTGTAATTCTGTCACCAGTGATTGTGAGGAGGTTTCACTCATTTAGTAGCTAATCCAAAGTCCACAGATGTTCAATTGGGTGTCAGGCAAGTAAAAACAGCTTCAAAGCAAATCTTACAGTGTTCTGCACTGAGCACTGCTGGAGCTGTCTCTAAATCTGAGGACACACATTTATGTACACAGATTTACACTACTTACGCCAATAAAGAAGACAAGCCTTGAAGAGATCTGGTGGTAATAATGAACTCTAGTGACTATTGTGAGTTCTGCTAGGAACAAAATCAATAATGATTCACTTCAGTCACAACTTATTTGGCCAGTTCACTGTGAGAAGCATGAAACGCCGTGGAGCAAACACAAGCGTAAATGGCCCAGAATGTAGCATTTATCAAAAGAAAACAATCCGTACTCCTAGAAGTCTAATAGTCTAGTTTTTTTTAATCTGTAGGTTCCCCACTCTTTTCATTGTCAGTGACAAAATTGTAAAACTTACAAAACTGTAAGTGATAAAACTGTAAAATATAACCTGTGTCTAACAGTTAGGGTGTGTCTTCAAGTTTTAGTTGTCGAGACGGTAACAAAGTCATTTAGAGTTCTGATGTATGATATTGCATTATAGAGAAATCCTCTGATGTCTTTACAGTGGTGGTGATAGAAACCTAGGGTCACAGCACAACTTCCATTTACTGTCAAAACCCACCAGTGAACCTGCACCTGTCTTTGTTTTATATGTGATGTTGAAGACAGTGGTAAATCTGAAAAAAGTTCTTATATTCCAAAGACTATGCTGGCATTCGCTATGACTCTGCATGCAGAGAACACACAAATGAATAGAGTTTGCTCCTCTGGATCTCAACTAGGTTTTCAGACCATGCGAATTGGTTTGCTAGATAATCTAAAAGTCCTGTTAGCATATCTCCTAATGAGAAAGCCCTCGACCTGTGCAGCTCGGCTTAGCATCCCTGATTGCCTCGACAATGTCATCTCCACCTCGCACACTCAAACACACACAGAAAGTCAGTCCACACGAAGTCACGCACTAATTAACTCAGAAAGCACTGGCTCTGAAGAGTGCCTGTTAAACATTGATCGTGGTGGGCTATCTTTGATGCAGGGATTCTAATTAATTAACCATCATGCAAAGCCATCCGTGGGTGTCCGTGATGGGATGTGGCTTTCATGCAGAACACTGACCTAGGGCCCCATCAGCCAGCATCGGGAGGAGAATAAAATGACTGCTCGTCGATTAGGCCTGTCACTCAGCCATGATGTAATGATAGCATTTGACCCTCAGGTTGCATATTCCAGTTATGCAAGGTGAGGAGACATGGCTGCTTTCCTCAGGGCCGCACTAGCCGCTACTAACGTATGGGTGGTTACTGCTTTGTGCACAGATGCATACCTAATGAATGGGTTTATGTTGTCGCTGTCATTATACATCTCTGTAATGGTAACTACTGGAGCAGAGAAAAAAAATCATTTTCAACAAACATTTCATTCCTGTTCCGTTCAAAGTCATAGACCAGTTGATCTATTCACCAGAAAAAAGTCCCAGATTGATGAAAATAACGTGCCACATTGATAGTTATCTCAAAAGTAAATTAAATAAACTGTTTCAGAGTTGGAAACTGTGAGACACTTTCACGTAATACAAGCAAAGCACCTGTTTTTTTCTCCATGGTGAAGAAATTCTGAATGTGCACCTCTGTTTCAGTATTCTCCACATTGGGCCTAGATGTGGCTTTATACTTTCATGAAATTGCTCACTTTACAGGGGAATTATATTGCTTTTTCAACATTTCAGCCCCAAGTTGTGTGGGTTTTTTTTAATATCAGCATAATTTAATGGGTAATATGTCAAAACAAAATCCTTCAGATTGGTTTAGCATAGAATGCCCTGTTCTAGAGAATCTTAATTACTCAGAATTGAGATTGAATGGAACCACCATTCTGAACTGTTGAATGTCTATTGAAGCTCCGACGCAAAACGTTATTACATGAAATGATTATGAATACACTGCCTGATGCTGGTGACATTGAATAAGAATTGTTTTAGGCCCGTGAACCAAAAAAATTAATTCATGGCTTAGGTGCTATAAAGAGTTCTTTGGCCAATGCTTTGAGCATTTTTTAATGAGATGTGTGTGTGTGTGAACAAAAACTTTACAGAATGTATGGGTTCTCTATCATTACTCTTCTTATGTGGAGTTCTTTCATACTCACACATCCTTTACAAAAAGTGGTTTCTCTATGGTATTACCTTTATCTATAGGAGGATAACACTATTTCAACATTACTTGAGGTGGTTTTGAATAGCAAATGTCATCATTAGCAGAGGTCAGTTCTGACTGGTTGATGAAACGTAATTATACTTTCATTATGTTATACATTTGCACACCTAATCCTTACTTCTAACTGTGATTCCGATACTCTGATTCTGGTAGCTGTATGGAAGGTGTCACGGTTCGGTTGGCGGCCGGTAGAGGCCGCTGCTTTTCTGTTTTTTGGCTCTGTTTCTGTTCATATTTTGGGGACCTTTATTTTGATTTCCTGTTCTGGAAAATGTTTTTGGTTGTCACCTGTTTTGTGTTCATGCACTGATTATGTATTACTGATTATGTGTTCATGCACTGATATATTTAAGTTCTGTTTGTGTTAATCCTCAAATATCCGTCCTCATTTACGCCTCACCTACACCTCGTTTAAGCCTTGCCTGTACCCTGATTCCTGTTATCCTGTTATCTGGTTCCTGTTCCTGACGGCCCTTGTGCCAGGTTTTGTTTCATTGTTTTCAGTTTTGGAAATAAAGTTACTCTAGCATGGATCCCTGGTCTCCAGTCTGGTCCGTGCCCCGAGGTAGCTCACGACTGAGGGCTAGCCCCTTCAGCCATGACAAAAGGCTCCATTTGAAAAGGAGGGACGCCTTCCCATCACTCAAAAAATAATCTTTCCACTTGTCAAAGTCTTACCATTCGCTTTGGATTAATGTCATTATATCACCTAAGTCATTACAAGATTGTCACAGTTGGTTTATGTGGTTGGGTCCAGTAGATAACCCAAAATAGATTCTAATATAATGGTAACATGATTGTTGTTTTATTTCCCCTACCTCACCATCCCTCTCAATCACTGTCTTTTACTCAGCTGTTCCTTTACTGAACAAGTCTATGGTGTGTAATCCACATTGCAGACAGTTTTGTCCTCTTTTAGCCAGGAAGAAAGCAGAGCATTACATTTATTTTAGGTTTGAAGGGGTTTTCTTCTCCTTTCATCATGTAAATAAGCCCTTACATTCATGATCTTAATATTCTATACTGTATATGATAATATTCAATATTTCTCTTTATATAATCAAGATGATGAATGCTCTCTTTCGGTTAATATAATAAAGTCGGTTTAAACAGGGGAAGAGAGTTAAGCGGGGGCCTTGCTGTATAGTCTCTTTCCACTAATGTAATAGGCTGTTTGAGAAAAGTTTAGCAATTACATTGCATTACCATCTTGACATTTGTGACTAATTTGTTATTTTCAAGCAGTAGGTTTTTGTGTAGTTCAAGGCTACAGTAGATAATTAAGGATGGCTGTGATAAAAACATTCATTACAGAAGGTTCTGCTGTATTGCCAACAGAGAACTCCCCCAACACATGAATTTTCATGGAAGCTCAAGAAAAGAGCTTAAGAAATACTTTGTTTAAATCCTCAGACCTCTGTTGTGGTTTTAGCTGAAAGGAATTAAGATTAAAGCTGCAGATGGTAAGATTTTTAAAATGTTAAGCTGTATATTTGTCTGCTTGCAGCTATAATCCTCCCTCCCCATACATTTAATAGTCTAATAGAGTTGGACATACTAATATCATGCACCAACTTACCATGATTCTATAAAGTTCTCTTAAATGCAACTGGCAGAAGTGCACAGAAGATTCTGTCCCTTTGGAATCAGATGTTCATTGGCTTCAGGGCTTCTGCAGTGATGCCGTTGTTCATTTGCTAGTGTTTTTAAGCTTGTGGTTGATGTTGTGGATGGAGCTGGAGATTAGTTTTGTTGTGAAAGTCTGGTTAGGCCAGCTAGCTCCTTTAGTCTAAGACCAGCCCCCCTCAACTGCCCCCTTGCAGACTACAGTTGATGATGAGTGGGGATGAATGAAGGTAGTTACTGTTCCATTTCCTACAGCACATCCAAGTCTATGAGAAAAGTGCAAATTCTCCATCTTTCATTTCCAACACACTGCACAAACAAGTCATAAACCCGGGACCAAAATGTATTTGGGCCATACATGATGACTCTTCCTGGAGAGATGATGACTGATAGCTTTTCCTGCAGCCAGATCATAAGTGCTGGTTTGGTGGTGATGACACCACCATGTGACTACACTGTTTTGACTTATGAATTATGTCAGAATGGTGGAATTTCTTGTGACAGCACTATTTTTAGTCAGACATGCTACTGTAAATGCAAGTAATGTGTCATACTGAAGGTGTGTGTGGTTGCATCTGTAGACAAGAAAATATTTTGGGTGTTGTTACATTTGGATGGTTCCCTCAAGTATTTTTTAAATGTTCTGTATACTAAAGTGCAAGAACCTAAAAAGGACTTAATGTTGCGTAAACTTTAAGCAACATTATGTTGCGGAATGTTACACATTTAACTACAGTTGTACAGAAGGCAATGGAAATACACCACAAAGGCAGGAATACATGCTGAGACTCTACCGCCTCCTTAGCATTGCCCTCCTGCGGCGTGTGTGTATCCAGAAGTCTCTATCACCAGTCTAACCCTGTCACCCTGCTCTATAAATAGCCCCGGAGCAAGCCAAGTCCTGACTCCAGGTGGCTTACTGACAGCCTGGGGCTATCGGCACAAGCATGGCTGATCTCCAATACCTTCACATTACAGGATCAGCAGAAAGGGGCTGTTTATACCAGCAGACAACCACACACACTGCCCACTGTCCATGTCTGAAGTATGACCAAAAAGAAGCACTGTGTGTGTGTGTGTGTGTGTGTGTGTGTGTGTGTGTGTGTGTGTGTGTGTGTGTGTGTGTGTGTGTGTGT
>JBBPDE010238257.1:0-12194 GCA_037974605.1 Nannopetersius ansorgii | reverse complement strand
ACTGTACTGCAGCGCACACTGTACTGCAGCGCACACTGTACTGCAGCGCACACTGTACTGCAGCGCACACTGTACTGTAGCGCACACTGTACTGTAGCGCACACTGTACTGTAGCAGACACTGTACTGTAGCGCACACTGTACTGTAGCGCACACTGTACTGTAGCGCACACTGTACTGTAGCGCACACTACTGTAGCGCACACTGTACTGTAGCGCACACTGTACTCTATCACACACTGTAGGCACACTGTACTGTAGCGCACGCTGTAGGCACATAGAGCCAAAACAACCGACTAGTCATTTTTACTATGTTGATAATTGGAGGAATAGTTAATTAGCAAAGTTTACATTTCAAAACGGGACCGCGCTTCTGCACAAAAGGGTTAAGAGAATGGCCTTATTGCTAGTTGTCAGTTAATATGTTCTCTTTATCAAATTGTCTTACACCAAAATTCTTAGCATCCATGTATTTAATTTATTTGTTGGAGGAAGAAGGGGGGTTGTGGTAAAATGGTTTTAAAAAAAAACCCCAACCAATTGGAGAAGTGTCCTCAGCAGGACAGGTTTGGTTCAGACAAATGCTTAAAGCTGTCTCAGAGCCCACTGGCATTTCTCTGCTTGCAGGAACTGGAGGATTTGCTGCCCACACGTTCAGAGGCCCCTGTTGTCACTGGAGACACGGAGGAGGTGGACCTGCAGGACTTCGATGTCAGCCAGAGCTCCTCTGGCAGCCATCGCCGCGAAGCCTACAATGACAGCTCCGACGAAGAGGGTGGGCATCAGGGCACCGGGGTGCAGTGCGCCCACCAGTGAGCATCAACTGCACCAGCTTGGCTCCAGCAAAGACAGAAATGTTCTAGTTGCACGACATCACAAAAAAGGTGTTGGTTTTTCTTCTGATCTGATTGGGGTCTGCCTTAAAAAGTGAGAAATTACGTGACCTGTGATCAGCTGCCTTCCCCGTAGTGAATGCACACGAGGCCATCTTTACTTCCCTCTCTCCCCCATTACCCTCCCATTTGGGCTCCTTAAGCAGGCAACCCCGCATCAGATGGGGAGAAAAAGGTTGTTTCTCTTACTCGGTGTGTAACTTTGCATTTGTTTTGTTTTCATAGTATTGAGATAATTTAAAACTAACCACATGCAGTCAGCCTTGGACTCCAGCCCTGATTATCTGAGAAGCGCTCGCTGATGGAGCAAGAGTGAAAGGTTCTACAAAATGAATACGCGTTTGGGATGTTATATTTTTAGGTTTGTATGTATCTGTGCTTGATTTTTACCACTTTCTTTGTAGAATTTTACCCCCCCCCCCGTTTATTTTAAGAATTGGAACAAGAGTTCAGAATCGTTTATAAAATAATTTATCAGCTGCTGACACTAGATGTGACCTATGATCTCTGACCTATGAACATCCAAATTCAGAAAGAGTGTAATTAAGGCGGCGAGAGGCAAAGATAAAGCAGCTGTAGACATATAGCTTCTGTGAAAAAGTTTATGAAGTTGTTAAATAAAATGTTCAATATCTTCAAAAGTGGTTTAACATTTTTTTATTGCATGGATTGTGTCTGATGTCTGTGAATGTGCGCAGATGCACTTCTCTAAGCCTGAAGCTGGAATTGGCTCCAGAGACGACAGAGAGAGGAACCTGTTGCACCTCTTGCTTTGTTCTGTTACATACTTCTATGCATGAACTTCCAAAAAGAAATATGTTCACATCATTGATCACAGAGTGCTGCATTTAACCTCACATGATTTGAATATTGTGTTCAAGGGGGGGATGTTCAATTTCTACACAATTTAGTGGTTTAAGTGAACATTTGTGTTAAGGGGGGGGGGGTATCTTGAGCTGCTGAACCTACGCATGTCCAGTGTTGCTTGAACGTTTGTGAACTCCTTTAGTAATTCAGAATTTTCTGCTGATCAGTTTATATAAGAAATGGCAGCTTCATGTTAATTAAATCTGTACCTATTGTGAGAGGACTGTAAGGAGCCAGTATATGGAATCAGTATGTAGATGGTAAAGCCCTGGTAAAGTCATGTAGGTGCTCAAGTAACCAATGAACAGCCACAACATTCATGGAATATATGTAATATATGAGCTATAATGTAGTTGCCCATTTAAACTTTGCCAGAGAGCACTTGGAAAGTCAACACTGCATTTCAAGAGAAGAACCACCTCCCAACAGTGAAGCATGGAGGTGGAAATGTCTGGGCCCGCTTTCCTGCCTCCGGCCCTGGACAGCTCCGTATTATCCAGGGAACCATGAATTGCTTGGAGACCACAATCCGCTATCAGTGAGGGAGCCTGGACCTCAAGCCTGTGAAATGCTGTGGCAAGATTGGAAGCAGGCGGTGGCAGCTGTCCCTCAAATATCTGCAGAGATGAGGACAATTCCCCAAAAGCAACAGGAGACACTGGTTTGTGGTTTCAGCAGATGTTTGGTATTGGCTGCAGACAAAGGTGCCACAAGCGACTGGCTGAGTTCATACTTCAGCACAGGGCAGATTTTCTGTATAATTTTGTTGAATACATCCCAGTGTCTCACTGGCAGGTCTGCTTTACACACTGTGAACCTTCAAAACATGGTCATTGTTTTATACAATTAAAACCTTATGTCTAGAACATATAACTCCCAAACATTCAAGCAGCACTAGATGTGTTTATATTGATGGTGGTAAAAGCACTCTTCAGGAATGCAGGTCATTTATTGGCTTTTTGGCAAAGATGGTTGTGGGTTCCAGACCCTGGACTGCTAGTGACACTCATTGGTGATGCAGAAAATACACTGTTGTAACTCACTCTGTGGGCCTCGTTTATATCTTAACGCATACGGTGTAGAATTACCCCCAGTTTGTTACACCGACGACACAAAACCTCCATGAAAGGTGTGTTAAAGCTCCGTAGGCAGCGCTGTGATCCAGCATCAGTTTGAAGAAACTAGGGGTATAACCCCGGAGGGAAGTGCGGTAGTGAAAGACAAATTTCTTTTTCGTAAATATTTATTGATTTTTAAAATTGACTTAAAATGGCATTTCTTGGCCATGCCCATCATCGAGTATTGTTCAGCTTCACCTTGTTGCACAGGTACTCCATCAGCTCCTGAAAACCACACAGTTAACTTTGAAACCAAAAACTTCAAAGAGCATCATTTTAGTCTTCCATGCTACTGACCTTGATCTTCTGCATTTGGCCTAATGCCAGATCATCCAGAAGCTCAAGTTTAACTTCATCTTTATTCTCCTCAGACAGAAGCAGGGTCTAGCAGTGGGACAAAACCAGGACACTGAAGAGCAGCTACACGTTTTTCCTGAGGAGAACCTCCGCTGTGGCTGGACTTACCTCTCCCAGAGAGGTCATGATCAGGGCTGTGGCGTTTCCAGACAGGTCTTCGCTGAGCGAGCGGGACATTAATCTGCAGGAAATGCGAAACGGGACCTGAAATAAGAAATGGAACACCACACCACACCACCCTGTTCCATTCAACAGCTCACCACACCTCGATTTCCAGCCAGACCCAGGTGCTTGGTCGCCAAGTTTGACCACTCGGCTGTTCGTTCTCGTCGAGCCGATAGTTGAGGTACATCTGGCCAAAAAACAAAAATTAGTTACAAATGAGTGGATAAGAGCCATTTGTTGCTTATGTTAGTTTACTGACTACAGTGGTGGTGAAGGAAGCCAGTGCACAGAGCACCCAGAGGGCAGGCCTTGGTACCTGAGGCTGCCGGTGCTGTTACTGCTCTGCATTTTCTTCTTGGTTTGTCGCTGCAAACAAACAAGTCAGATGCAACTCGGACAATAAAAACCCACACAGACTTGTAGAGCATCACGTACCTTGTTGCAGTCATCAGTCTTTATCTGACCTGAGGCTTTTGGTTGCGCTGCAGAGTTACTGGCCTTGCCTGGGCAAGAGCAAACACACGAGAGCGTTTACGGTCACTGCCTGGTGCCGCTAATGAGATCTGGTTTAGCACACAGTGACTTCACAGAGCAGGATCATTCAATCTACTCTGCTGGTCTTCGAATCCAACCAAATGGCCTGGATGGGAAAAGTGCCCCCCAATAGCCACACAGGAACACCACACCACATGGTGAGAATGAAACTCCTACACATTTAACCTGTTCACCAAGGAAAGCAGTGGGCCGCCACCAGTGAGGGGCACCATGGGAGCAGTTTGTGGGGGCAGTACCTTGCTCAGGTGTCCCTCAGCGGGACAATATACTGAAGAGGGTCGAAGTGGGACGACTAACAAAATGTATGTATTGATACACAAATAAGCAGAACAAGCTCTACGGTGGGCAGAAAAGAAAACAATTCTCTTCTCCAGGACCAGTTTACAAACTGGATCTAAAAAATCCAGCTGGGCCCAGTTTTACGGTTTTCCAGGCACTTTTCCAAAGCCTCCATGAGGGAAGACTAGCAGTGACCGAGGACCCAGGAGCAGGACTCACCTTTTCTGCTGGGCTTCCTGCTGAGCGGCCTGCTGATCTCCGGAGACGCAGACTGTGGAGTCAATCCAGTCAGTTAAACAACTACAGGCCGATTCCTGTGACAAAACCAGTGACTCACCGCAATGGCCATGGTGACTTCCCCCACAGAGGTCTCCTGAGCTGAAACACACCGCCATTAAGAACTCTTCACCACCAAATCCACCAAAGACAGGAGCAGGGTGGAGAACCTACCATCCATCAGATCTTTCATCAGGGTGGTGTGGAGGGACTGGGGAAGTTTCATCATCTCGATCTTAAACGCCCGGTCTACTGTTGCCAGTAGCTTGTCGAGTTTGGCCTCCATTTCATTGGTCCGTTCCTGGGCTGTTGAAGACAGAAGAAGGTGAAGCCTCAGGTTGGCGGAGGCGGAGGCGGAGGCGCAAACACAAACACTCCAGACCTTCTTTCTCAAATTGCTGTATGAAGAGCTCTTTCCTCCTCCTCAGCTTGTCCACGCCTGGCGGTCCTTCATGCTGCGGCTCAGAAACGTGGCTCGCTTTCCGCGCTCTCCGCGCTGCCATGCTCTCGGACCCAGCCCCGCCCCCGTCCCCGCCCTCACCCTTATACACCGCCTTCCGGGGCGGATCCAAATGGATGACTTTGATCACCATCACCTGCTGACCTCCAAGCCCCAAAAGATTTGAATTTCCCTTTTATTCCTGCCTTATGACTTTATGCACATCAGAAAATACTACAGACACGACAATAATATTGTGTGTAAAACACCTAAAGCAGTTCTCACGTCTAGGCGACGTGCAAAGGGGCGTGGCCCTATTGTTGCCTTGTTATCAGGGAACACGCGTTCCCGGGGTAGTCATGGCAACAGTCCTTACTTATAAACCAAATTCGGGGCGTCATTTAATAGTGTTACATTTAACGGACATTTAAATAATTGTTTAATTAGTAAAACATTAAAAAAAGATACACGTCAGACAAAACAGTAGATACCATCAGGATTTTTTGTACAATTAAATATTTTAATGTGCTTTTTAAGTTTTTAACTTTTATTTCATAGCGTTAACTCAAATGACCGCCAGGTGGCAACAAATTACATTATTTGGGAATTGTTTTTTAGACAAATTCATTTAATGTAATCATTTTTTCTTTATTAAAAGTTTGGCAGAAATAGAGTGTATCTTGAACATTTACAGTTTTGTTACATTTGCGATGGCTGGAGGTACGAGAACCTCCTGTCACGACTGACTGCTAGTATAATAGGAAATGCTACAAAATAGCTGCTATTTAAAAGAGATTTAAATTTTTAGGACACGCCAATTTTGTAACAGAATGCTGTGTCTGTCTGACTTCAAATCTTGCCTTCTTTAGTGCATTTCACCAGCAACCGCTGTGATCGCAGTAACGGCAGTCCTGAGGTCTGGAACAGACAGAACCGTTTTATAAAAAGAAAGCACCACATGCTGATGGGGTTACTTTCTTAGTTTGCACCTAATCTTACAGGCGGATTCAGCCCTGATACTTTAGCAGTTAGTTTATGTTGCATGTACACAAACGAGTAAAATGAGCAACTGAACAGGCCTCACACACAATCTTAAACAGGACTATAGGAACAACTTAGACTTAGTGACGCCCTCATGTCCCAGGATAATTAATAATGCGACCTGTTGGGATCATTTCATCCACTTTAATAAATCAGAATTAATCAGCCAGAACAAGGCAATGCCCTCGTCTTTCCGCTTACAGCTGTGTTCAAATAGTGAATGTACAGTCTGTCAATAATAACTGGGCAGGACAAAATATACCACATTCTAAAGTGAAAGCATTCGCAGACTGTAGAAAAAAAGTGCGGAAAATGAAAACAATTTTTTTTTTATTTACAAAAAATAAGCAGAACATTTCAAATGAAATCGCATGACGGCAGCAGAACTGTTTTATAAAAAGAAAGCATTTGGCACCACATGCTGATGGGGGTTACTCTAAGGACTGATTGCTGTAAGAAACGGTGTGTAACGGCTGATATTTAAAACAAGGATTCGGATTTTCAGGACCCCTCACTCATTCCTGATCTTCCTCCGTGGCCAAGCACTGAGCAGAGGTGCAACATGATTTGATGATACAGGAGTCAATTACACGAGTAACTCAGTCAATAAGGGATTAACGCACTGGCCATGATCAGCATTGCATGGTGTTGTGTGAATTGGCTGCTACATCATAAACCGCATCATCAGTTTTGGTCAATCCTACAGTGACCATGTGCCTCAGTGACGGGCGGCAGAGGAAGATCGTCCGACAAAAACTCTTCATACATAAAACAGATCAAATACGTTTCACCGAGTGAAAAGCCTCTGCATTTACAGTACAACAGTTCCATGTTGCTCAAAAAGAAAGCTGCATGACGAATCCTCTGGGAAGTGCAAAATACTGATCCTAATCATAATAAACGAGTAATAAAGTATCGAGCACTGAAATCAACCCCGGAGCAGATAAAGATGCACTCATACGCTCCTTTTCAGCTCATATTTAGGGTCACTTTCATGAATAGGCCCTTTATGTGTGGGGACTTGATGTGGGTGGGCTGCAGAAGGAGACCCCTCTGTGGTCTGAATGAGCAGAAAGCAGAATAAATGGAACAGACTGTGTCCCAACAGCAAGCAAGGACCGAGATCAGGATCTCACAGAGCCCTGAGGGACACCCGCTCTCCTCGCCAAGTCCAAATGTAAACAAACTATGGGCCGATGAGCCGACAGCACCCACCTTCACCGAAAGTCCTTTTTTAAGGTTGTTTTTGTGCAACACATTTAAAGGAAATGCTGGAAGTTCTGGTTTTGTCATCGTCACTCGCTTGCTGTTATGGACGGACACAAAACCGTCAACCCTTTTATTCATGATGTCACAAAGGCACAAAATGAACACTTTGAGAAATTATCAAACAAGACTTCCAACCTGTCAATCATACTGTTAATTCAAGTTACAAAAAGTTACTCAACACTGTGTGTGGTTAGTGTGTTAAGTGATCTGTGATCTTAAGTAATCTCATGTTCAGTCCAGTCCAGTCCAGGCCACCCTCTTCAGGCCTGCTCCCGGCACTGGGGCTCCTCTAGGGCTGAGTACTCCTTCAGGAACTTCATGTGGAAATCTCGCACTTTCTCCAGCAGCACCTTCAGTTTCGCAGGAGATGGTAGGATGGTCATTCTAAAGCAACACACACACACACACACACACATTAAAACCTGAGCTTGCTGTATGAACGTGGTATGTACGGACAGCTCGGTCTCTCTCTATGTTTATTCTAGTCTCCAGTAGAACAGGCCCATAATTCATGATTTCAAGCTGGAAACAGATTAAGGGTAAATTAAGGGTTAAGGGTAAAGTACCTGAAATGATAAGTGCCCTTCCTCTGGCCGAAGCCGCTGCCCGGGACCACGCAGATGCCCGTCTCCTCCAGTAGTCTGAGGCAGTATAGCATATCAGGCTGCATTCCCAGAGCCTGCAAACAGCCATCAGAGAGAGAGAGATACAGAGACAGAGAGAGAGACAGAGAAACAGAGACAGAGAGAGAGAGAGATAGAGAGACAGAGAGAGAGACAGAGATACATAGACAGAGAGAGATAGAGACAGAGATAAAGAGAGAGAGATACAGACAGAGAGATACAGAGACAGAGAGAGAGAGAGCGATACAGAGAAAGAGAGAGATAGATAGATAGATAGAGAGAGAGAGAGAGATACAGATAGAGAGAGAGATACAGAGACAGAGAGATACAGAGACAGAGAGAGATACAAAGAGAGAGAGATACAGAGACAGAGAGAGAGAGATAGATACAGAGACAGAGAGAGAGAGAGATACAGAGAGAGATACAGAGACAGAGAGAGATACAGAGACAGAGAGAGAGAGATACAAAGAGAGAGAGATACAGAGACAGAGAGAGAGAGAGAGAGACAGAGAGAGAGACAGACAGAGAGAGATACAGAGACAGAGAGAGACAGAGAGAGAGACATAGAGATAGAGATAGAGAGAGAGAGACAGAGAGAGTAGAGATAGAGAGAGAGTAAAGATAGAGAGAGAGAGAGAGAGAGATAGAGTAGAGAGAGAGAGAGAGTAGAGAGAGAGAGAGAGAGAGAAAGAGAGTAGAGATAGAGAGAGAGATAGAGATAGAGTAGAGAGAGAGAGAGAAAGAGAGTAGAGATAGAGAGTAGAGATAGAGATAGAGATAGAGTAGAGAGAGAGAGAGAGATAGAGAGACAGAGAGAGAGAAAGAGAGACAGAGAGAGAGAGAGTAGAGATAGAGAGAGAGTAGAGATAGAGAGAGAGATAGAGTAGAGAGAGAGAGAGAGAGAGTAGAGATAGAGTAGAGAGAGAGAGAGAGAGAGTAGAGAGAGAGAGTAGAGATAGAGAGAGAGATAGAGATAGAGTAGAGAGAGAGAGAGAGAGAGAGAGAGATAGATAGAGAGACAGAGAGAGAGAAAGAGGGTTGCTTGCCCTTTCATGCGAACTGAATTGCTTTCCATTTTCACACCAGCGATTTAAATGTCGCGGCGCATCTTCTATCCTTACTTCTCCCTCGCACTCCATCATGCCAATAACGCAAGGATATGGTCACATTCTCGCGAGACAAATCTGATCTCGTCACACCCCTAATATCAACCGATCTCAGTCATCGAAACCCCGGCTCTGTGCTCAGACACAGGCAGGTAGGGTCACCTCTGTTTCACTGTTTATTTGAGCTCGAGGTGGTGGCACCCATCAGGTATAAGTTTTGTTGTTTTCCTAAGACTCCAAAACCTCTTCTGCCGTTTGTGATGTGTAACGTAGTTCTGATCAGTGAGGCAGGGATGTGATCAGTGAGGCAGGGATGTGATCAGTGAGGCAGGGATGTGATCAGTGAGGCAGGGATGTGAACAGTGAGGCAGGGATGTGATCAGTGAGGCAGGGATGTGATCAGTGAGGCAGGGGTGCCAGAGCAGGAGCTAACTCGGCCCTAGTCCTCGTCACAGATAAATGACGACACTTTAGTTTGATGTGCTTTGAGGTGGTTCTCCTGGAATGTGGTGTAGCACAATATAAAAGACGCAAAATTAAAGGTTTCCTTTTTCTGACGACTGAAGTGTTCAGCGTTCCGTCGCTCATTAGTTCCGCTACAGGAGTGCCTCTGCTGACCCGGGCGCTCTGACACACGTATCCCCCAACATCAGCGCTGCCAAACCGCAGACACACTGTCAGAGTTAAAATATAAACCCAACTGTGTAACAGTTTAACCTAGTTGTCTATTAGCTTTAGCATAATGGACCAGACAAATGATACTGATGACCTCAAATGGGAACCTTCAGTACTATGCAGAATATTGAACCAGCCCTCAATCAGCTATTGGTGGCTATTAATGCTACTTGGATGAATGAGGAGACCTTGCGCTGAGAGCAGCCCTAGATCAAGTTAAAGAGGATGTACCTCGGCCTCCTCCGCTGCCCTGTGAGGGATGAAAATCTGGGGGAAGGCATACATGGCTCCCTGGACAGGGTTGCACTTGATTCCTGGCACCGTGTTGAGAATCTGCTCTGTTAGCTTAGCTTTATCTGCCAGGGCTCCCAGCACTGTCGCCTTCTCCTACAAAACCACACACACAGAATATGAACACACTCAGACAGGTTTTAATAGTTAATGCACAAATTATAATGCTATAATTCGGGTTAATAATCAGCGTTTTTATTCTTCTCCAAACTGTTGTTAAAAACACGTTAAAACTCTGAAAGGTCTCAGCGCCGACCTCACACCCCCTCGGCGAAAACGGCGACATCTGACATCAGAAGGTTTTAAAAGACGAGGTGTCCCCTTACGTTTGACACGCAATGTTCACACATCTGGACTCAATACAAGGCCATTCAAAACAGCACAACATGCGTTTTTAAATCGCTATTACCTAGAGATTAAATAGATTAAATAGATTAATACTCAGGTATTTTTCCAAATTTCTATTCTATTTCTTTTCTAATATTTAATACCTTAAACAATGTGTAGCGAAAATGATAAATTATCCAACTATCTGGACACAAGTGACTCTCTTTCTTACTAGAACAGTCCACAAACACAGATATTAAACATTTTGGTCAACTCACACATTATTATAATTATAATAGGAGATATAAAATTGTTTGGAAATATTTAGACATAGTTACATTTTTTAATCACATCTAAGTCTGGTCCAGGAATAAAAGTCCCCTCTGTCTGAGACACACTGCTCACAACAGCTTTTGAATAGGACCAGGCTTTAGCAGCGCTGCAGCTGTGACAGTGCCTCATTCGGGTACGGAGTGTTAATACTCCTGAACGACACACACAGTCCTGCAGGGAAAGTGTCCTTCCATATTCTCCAGCAGATGACCGGCTACTGACCTTGTGGAACTGAGTGAAGGAGGGCTCATCCGGCTGTGGGGGATTCACAATCACATCCATGGCAGCCTGGCCAGCCACTGGGGGGCACAGCCTGACTGACAGTAGCTTCAGCAGCTGGGCCTTAACCTCTGGGTCCAGGTTGATGACCTCCATAAAGCCACCTCTGAAGCCACACCTGAGGAGATCGACTTTGAGTTAACCATCCTGTAGGACACAACATCCTCAGCATCTATTCCAACATCCCCGCTGGAGCAGTCCCTGGCAGGAATAAATGCTGAGGATGTCGTGTACAAATTAAATGGATCAATGAAAAACATCAACCAAAACGTAGCTGGTGGCCAAAATGTATGATAAAGAAACTACAACAAACTAATCTTAATTATTTAAAAACATTGTAATGTAGAGTTATGGTTAAAGTGTAAAGACTTATCAGGAACAGTGCAGTGTGTGGATCAGCCCCCAAGTTATTCCGGCTGGTCAGCAATTTTCCAGGAATCTGGCTTGACCTCTGCCTGGCAATCCCAGAAACTCTACTTCCTTTCAGAGCTACAGCTCTGGATGATTTCCTAGACAAGCTATCTGACTTGTTTGTACTGCAGTTAAACGTATGAAAACTCCAGTAAAGGTACTTCATTTATACATTTATTAATGTAAATACTCATGAATCAGTGAATTCTAAGAAATAAAAAGCTAGTTATGAGCATGAAGAAGTGTGACCCCAGGCCCCTGCAGGGAACACAGCTCTTATGCCAGCCGAATGTGAGCCGCCTGAATATGTGGGTGGAAGGTGAGCCCCTGTGGGGTGAGATGAGGGGAAATATTAGAGGCATGCTGACTCGGCAGCCCGACTTACTCTCCGGTGTAACCTTTGGAAGTGGAGTGGAAAGAGGCCAGCTCCACACTGTTGAAGTACTCAGGCCCCATTTCATACAGCACCTTCTTGAAAGAGTGGAACTGGCAATCTGAGGCGTAAACGTTCTCCTGGTACACCTGCAGGTCATGTGATCGTTAGTATTCATGATGGACAGACAGACAAAAAGAGACGCATCACATCTTTGGGCCCCTGTTTTTTAATGACTTTCTGTTCTTTCTTTATGTTCCCAACTGAAAGTACAGCAGCAGTCTTCTGAATCTGGACCATCAGAAAGAGGACTGTAGCTTAATTATGCACAGTGTCCTACAGCACACTCTAAGCCGAGAGAAACGGTTATGCAATCTGTTCCCAGCTGTCAAACAACTAAATCTGGGAAAAACCTTTTATCTGAAGGCCCTGAGCAAATATCGTTTATCTCCAAGCGTCAGCCTTAAAAGGTTCGCTGATGGCGAAAGCTCTCGGTGCAGGGGGGGTGGGGTGGGGGTG
>JBBPDE010238247.1:0-12194 GCA_037974605.1 Nannopetersius ansorgii | reverse complement strand
AGAGAGAGAGAGAGAGAGAGAGAGAGAGAGAGAGAGAGAGAGAGAGAGAGAGAGAGAGAGAGAGAGAGAATTCTTTTGCATGAGCGTGCGAAATATAGATGAAGTATACACTAACCTGATGCACGGGGGTGGATAGGACAGTAAACAGACTCAACAGAATTTAACTGAACTGTGTTATCTGTCGCCACCTGTGCGCGCAGGACACTTAAATTAAGCACAAACAAAATAGGGGCGGGCAATAAAGTCCATTAAACAGCAATGCACCTTTGCGCCCTGAGCTCCCTGCGTTCACCAGGTTTACCTGTTGACCAGGTGCGCAATGCATGTGCAGTTGTTTTCTTACCCGTGCAGCGCGTGAAGAGTACGGGTCCTCAAATAGGTTCCACACCACGGGCTGCCATCTCCTCCATCCCGTCTCGCGCTCCCTGTCTGCCTGCTCGCGCTGCTCCGCCGCCTCGCGCAGGTCATCTCCGTCCTCGCCCCCGGCCGCGTCCCCCTCGCTGCCTAGCGCGTTCATTTCGAACACGTCCAGCGCTTCCTCGGCGTCCCGGTGCTGTCGGTAGGTCATCCAGCAGCATGGCTCCACGTCCGTCTCGTCGATCCCCCAGAAACTCAGCTCTTCCTCGAACAGGGGGCCGCACACGTCCGCGGGGCAGTGCAGTTTTCCGGTTCGGTAGTAGTTCAGTACGTACGCGAAAACTCCCGGGTGCCGATCGAAAAAGAACTCATTGCTGGCGCGCGTGCACACCTGTTGCCGCTGTAAGTGCAGCTGCAGCTGGTTGTGGCCGTGTGGGGTTTGCTGCTGGTGAGGCAGGTGAGGCTGGAGCGCGTGGCTGCAGCAGCCGGTGGCCGTCACAGCGCACGCGGACGAGGGCAGCTCCGACGCCAGCAGCGCCAGGCGCGTGCCCGGCAGCGTGCGCAACGTATTCCGGTAGGTCTCGTGCCTTGTGCCTCCGACGTTCAAGATGATCCTCTCGTTGTTATTGTTCACGTTTGCGTAGTGGCTTATATTTGTGTAGTTGTTTATGTTTGTGTTGCTGTTGTCCTCGAGCTTCCCCATCGTTGCTCCACGAGAGAAGAACAAGAAAAATAAGAGGCGGCGGAGAGAGGCATGACGCGCGCACGAGTGGAGAGAAGCAGAACAGAATGAAAGAGAGAGGGAGAGAGAGAGAGAAGGAGAGAGGAGGAGCGTCAGACGCGCGCAAAAAAGGCAAAAGCACGCACAAACATCAGACACGCGCAATGAAAAGATAGACGCGCGAGCGCCCAGTTTATCTGTCAGATACAGGGGACTACAACAGACACTGATTGTGACAGTGTGTGTGTCTGTATCTGTGTGTGTGTGTGTGTGTGTGTGTGTGTGTGTGTGTATCCTCACCCATAATCAAACACACAGTTCTAAACTCATACCCCACATGCACGCACCACACCCCTTTAGGAAAATTAAAGCTGGAAGAGTGCGTGCTACACTTGTCTCACACACTCCACTGAAGACTGGAGACTACAATATCTCAACAAGTAGCATGAGCTCTCTCTCTGTGCACGCAAATACGGGGGGAGACAGATAGACAGAGACAGACAGAGAGAGAACAAAAAGAGAGACAGAGAAAGAGAGAGAGAAAGAGACACAGAGAGCGACAGAGAAAAAAAAGACAGATAGAGACAGAGAGAAACACAGAGAGACAGAGTGAGAGAGAGAGAGGGAGAAAGAGAGACAGATAGGGAGACAGTAAGAGACAGAGAGAGACGGAAAGAGGAAGAGAAAGTAAGAGAGAGGTAAAGAGACAGACAGAGAGAGAGTCAGAGGGGAAAAAAAGACAGACAGAAACACAAAGATACAGAGAGACAGAGAGGTAGACAGAGATGGATAGAGAAAGAAAGAGGGAGAGAAAGTAAGAGAGAGGAAAGGATAGTAACCAATAAAGACAGTGTACATGCATCTTTTCTTCTGGGATGGTTTTTCACATGATTTTAGAGTGAGCCTGTGAATTTCTGCCAATTCAATTCAGTTACATTTGATTTATAACCTAAATCACAGAATCCAGGTCCGGACTCCAAGAGAACAAGCCAAAGACTACAATGGCGAGTTGGAGGAAGAAACCTGGGGAAAGGGAGCACAGTGATGGCCAATCCTGGATGGGGTGATGAAAAAGCATTTGTGAAACACTTATGTTGGATGAGAAGACACAGCTCACAACTTTCATACCAATTCATCCCAAAGGTCCAGTTGTGTGGAGGTCAGGGCTCTTTCTGGCTACAACCATCAAACCATGTTTTTATGAACTTTGTGCACAGGGGTATAGTCATGCTGGAAAAGGAAAGGACCTTCCTTACACTGTTGCCACATGGTTGGAAACCTATAATCTATGAGACTGCCAGATTGAAGTGTTAGTCACTCAAGGGAGCACATTTCCACTGCTCTAGATTCTGGCTTTTCTGTGCCCATCTTGTGCTGATGTTGTTTTCATAGGCAGTGTGGAAGTCTGTAGTGAGTGATGAAAAAGGGGAGACTCTACACACTACAGCATTTGGCAGCCTCCCTCGTGAGTTTGTGTGGCCTACTACTCCACAGCCAAGATATTGTTACACTTAGATGCTTCAGTTTCTCCAATATTAGCACTTACAGTTGGCTGGGGCAGATTTAGCAGGGCAGAATCTTGTGAAAAATGTGGCATCTCCTGACAGTGCCATGTTTAAAGTCACTGAGCTCAGTATGACGCTTGTCAACGGATGTCGCATGCCAATGTGCTTGATTTCATCCACCAGCAGTGGGCATGACTGAAACACCTGAGCCTTATTATCTGGAGTGCTGTCCACAGACCTATGGCTATACAGTATTGTGTATTAGAATCCTCAGCACAACAGTAAACGAAGAATCTAAAACTTTAACATTGGCACCCCCTGCAAGCATCTATATGTAACTGCACACAGCCCCAGAAAAACAAATGGTGGGTAAATCAAATACATTTATTGCATAGCACACTAAAACACAATCACCACACTCACAAGATTTGTGGTTTCACAATTTCAAGCAGTTTATTGATTTCACACAGATTCAAATGCAGACGTTACTTTTGTCACTGCTCTAGTAAGTTTGCTGAAGCCACGCCCCACAAAGACTGAATAATGAACCTTCTTTCAGTGCCACTTAGATTTTTCCTCTTGCCACATTTATCCACAATTAAGGAGGTCCTGTATTTTTATTCCTGTCACAGAGCATAGTGGGGTGTTAATTGTTGGGATGTTAAGTAGCACATATAGACACAGATGGCATGTACCATACATCTAAGTAAGTGGCACTTATAGAAACCTGTTCGCAGCTTCTCACTGATCTCATGAGCAATCAAGTCACATACTACGTTTTATGTAATACTTACACTAAAGCACCAAATAATTACCTTTAGTAATACTTATATTTTATCCATAATAATTTATAATAAAGGTATTTTCTACATTTCAGAATCACAACTAGAATCACATAGATATATGCAGTGATTAGAAATTATTAATGCAGTATTTTTTAACGAATTGTCCATTCTTGTCTGGATCTCATTGTGGTGGTGAGCGCTGCACTGGTCTACATACATAATAATTCACTGCATTATAAGCATGTAAACTCGCTTAAAAAGTAAAACCTATATTAGCTTTCTTCTATCTCCATCTACTGGACAGAAGCTTCAACTGCACCTTCTGACAAGAAGCTGGTTTCCCCTCTGTATGCACCTGCTCCAGCCAAGGAAGAGCTTGTTCATCAGTTAATGAGTTAAATCAGGTGAGCTAGATGACAAAAAGCACAAATTGAACATTGTGTTACATGGATTGGAAACCTCTGTGCTACTATATGGCGGATGTTAATTGTTAATGAAGGATAGCCAAAATCAAAGTCCCCAGTTTCTCACAATTAGCATAGTGTAAAGTGCAGACCCACCTCATCTCACACTCATACTTTGTTGTTTATTAAACTTTAATAGACTCGCTTATGTGGTTTTTGTATGAGACACATGATCATCCACAAACATGAACAGGTAATCCATGCTGAAGTCTGTGAAAGGCATACGAAATGTACTACACAAAATGATATTTCAGATAATTAATATTTGATTTATTTCACTTAAGGCATTGGGCACTGCTTTTGTTTCATATATTTTAATAAACAGTTCCATTTAAAGACACACATTTAAATAAAATGTGAAGACACTGTGAGCAACACCAAACCTTATATGCAGTTGTACACTGTGTGACCAACTAGTTTTAATGATAAAATAAGCGATCAGAAAGAAACAAAGCTAGATTAAATGAATCAACGCACAAACGGAACAGTTCTAAACTCCCTAAATTCATTATTTCATATTCTTAGATGGGCAACACAATCGACACATTTCCATTTTCAGTCTGAACCAATTCCATAGCTTCTCACAAGACAGTTTAGCATGCACTTTAACCAGAATATATTTGCATATATTTTAATGAGGTAGCCTACAGCCTGAAAAGAAATTCTCAGGATTGTCATTCACTTACATAACAACATGCGACTAGTCGGATAATAAAAACATTTCCCCAAACTATAAAAACAAACATGCACAGCATAAATCACACATGCTCCACAGCTCAGAAAAATAGCCTTTTGAAACAGCGCCCTTCAAACATCCGTTACCAGTATGTTTATTAAGCTCGTAGAAATATACACAATAAGAAATACACACAACATAAAACGTAAGAAATATTTGAAAATAAAATGAGTATAATGTGACAATATTTGGAAATGAATAAGGCTTAAACCTTCATCAGTGTGCAGTGATGGTCAGCAGTGTACACTAATGAAGTTTTAAGCTGCTGACCAGCCAATAAAAACTGCAGTATGAATTAAATAACTAAATAAATAAATAAATAATCTTGAACGAGTTGACATTTCATGCAATCATTTGGCTAAATAACTAATTTGCACAGTTTTCCCTTTTATTCCAAATGTAGTCAGTCCGTCCATATATGTCTAGTGTTTGAAGGTTGCTTATTTAGTTTTGTAGTGGAGATACAAGAACAAAGGTATGTGACATAGCTACTGCTGATACCTCGAACTAATGCTAAATGCAAAAACAATAGTACAGTTGAAAGGATCTTTCACAAAGGGTCAGAAAGCGCACAAGTAATTTTAGACAGTAAACAGAGAAATCATGAATTAAAAATTCTTCCATACCATGATACATGCATCTGGGAGGGTTTCTAATGTGCCTGAGAATTTACTTGATAAGAGGGGGTGAGGGAGGTATTCAGTGTATTATATACACTGTATCTTTTTATTATTGCCTGGTGATCAAAACTCAGAAACCCCTTTAGAGGCACGCTAAACATCTTTTCATTTTAAAGGGAGATCATTCGGCGGTTAATGGCCTGGAAGTTAGGGACTTGTCCCTATGATAAGACTGGGTTAAATGCAGAGGATAAATTGCACACTGTTCATACTGTGTGCTGCGAGCTGTGGTGTGTTCACATGGTTCACATGGACAAACGGTTCACTTCACATTATGGGGAAAAAAAGAACTTTGTCTTGTAAGAAAAAGTCATGCTCAATTTTTTAAGTAGCAAGAAATAAAAAGGGAAAATTATGATTTTTGGCCATTCTAGGTTATGAATATGTGAACCTTGTAGTAGAAATGGTGACATGCGTTTTACCTTATATGTAACATTCCACTCACATTCAGACATATTTAGGACTTACAAAAGGCCACGAGTGACACTTACCCCTCACTAGAATGTTAATTTCATTGGAAATTAAAATTGTGATTAGTTGACAAACTATCATTTCCTTAGTAAGTTGGTAGCTGATATGAAATGAAGATTTCAAGCCAGTATCCAGAGACCTAACCAAAAGCAGAGCATGCTTGTAGCTGCCTAGATATCACATAAAAATATTTCCAGAATTTACCCTTATTGTTTCCAACCAAATGAAATAAAAGAGGCACTGCACAAGTTGCCAAATATAAATGCAAATATGATTCCATTGAATAAATATAAAAAATATTTTTATATGTGAAACAATGCTTGGGGCTTCTTACCGTTGCATTCTCTTTTTACTTTTCTTCTTTTAAAACTGTGGTTTAAAGGAAATAAAACATGGGACGTGGTGTGTTATAAAAAATGATGGCTAGAATGAAATACTACGACTGGATCACTGGCGTGATTATTCACAATACATTACTTCTTATTGCTTGAATAGGAGACTTGTATCTAGACTTCAGACTATGCATACTTTGTTTCAATATGTGACATAAGGCTGAGATAAGATTTTGGAAAACAGAATATATAAACCTAAATTAACCTTGTAGCTCCACTAAAGAATGCAATTCAGACACCAAAAATGTCTTGGCAGATTGACAACATTTGGGGTAAATGACATTTTTCAGCAAAGCATCACTTTAAAAAGTCTTTTCTCTCAGACAGGTGGGTTCCGTCTGCGCAGTCCCGCTCCCAGCTCTTCCAAAGTTTGCGAAGCTTGGCCCACTTCCTCCAGCTCCTCCAGAGATGGCATGCTGGAGTCGCTCTCACATTCATCTGCTTCTTCACCTCTCTCTTCCTCTGTTTCTCTCTCTTCATCTTCTGCTTTGTCTTTGTCTACATCTTCTTCCTCACCCTCCAGCACCACTGGTGTGTGAAGTGAATGAGGCGTGTGACGGTGTGTTTTTCCGCTGCACGGTGTTTGCGCTTTCTTCTCCCCAAGTGTTTCCATGGCGGTCAGAGACTCTATCAGGTTGTCAAGGTTACGTTCACACGATGCATCTGCAAAACAAAACCAAGAAGTGAACTTGACTCAGATTCATATGTAATGCTTGGCCCACATAATAAGGCAGTTTCTTCTAGGATAAATAAACTGATTCTGATAAATTCTGATTCTGAGTTAATGGAACAAGATTTTATTCAAAGGTCATTTTGGGTAGTTTTCATTGGTCTACTCATCATGAAATGCTGTCACAGTGTAAACAGCGGTTTCAACTACTTGCCTAAAGAAATTAAAAACAACCAAAAAGGCAAAAGAAAAGGGTTCTGCAGTATATTTAAGGAAATTGCATGTTCCTATAGTCAAATACAACAAGAGTGTATTTACATCATAAAACTGTTAAAAAAAAAAGAAAGAAAGAAAGAAACTGGACAGTCACTGATTGCGTGTTTGATTATGTGTCCCAACTTTGATTGTGCATCCTTAATCTAAACCATACACATTCCAGGGCTGACCAATACACTGTTTATCATAGAAGGACATGTGAAAGAAATAACAGTGCATACCTGGTGTGTTAATTGGTGGACACTGCATGCCTCTTTTCTTCATCAGGTCACGAATGCATTGCAGCTGAGACATTATCTCATTCTTCTGCTCCATGGCAACTGATTTTACACTGTCACCAGAACAACACAATAAATCAACCCAATTCATACTCAATGTGCATTCACAGGTGCCAGAATGTGGAAAGGTGAAACAGAGTAGGTTCACTTCTTGTTTTGAATATGAAGTGATTATACTTGTGGGGTCATAATGCAGCATCTTTCACAAAATAGCAGAAATTAGGAACAAAGAGTAGAATACTCCTTCAAAGGAATAGTTTAGCAAAATGTACACACTTTTCCACTTGCCACATCAACTAGTCAGTTCCAACATGTTGAGGAGCTGGATGTGAGATGTTGAGAGATGTTTTGGGACTGTATTTATGGATTTTGTATAGTCTTTGAAACTGAGAATGAATATTTTGCACTCTCATTATCACTGCTTCAGGGCCATTGCATCTTTATTTTTCCATTCTTTTGTTTTTATGTTTGATTATTGTTAATTAAATCGTATGCAATACAAATCAACTCTTCAAATCTTGTTCCTTTACTCTGTAAATCTCACCAGATCAGCTGTGTGCAGTTCAGTGTGTGTGTGTGTGTGTATGTTTTCTCACCAGTTGGTCAGTGGGTCCAGTTGAGACAGTATGGAGTTGAGCATCTTCTCCGTCTGTGCCAAACGTTGCTCTAGCTCATTCAGCTGATTCTCTACACCCAGCACAAGAACGAGTTTATTTCTACAGTCTATCATCATACACTTATCATCCCTGCTTTACGGTGATACAATACGCATAAAAATGAACGCAAGCAATATAAGAAAGTTTCAAAATGAGTTAAATAAAAGCAAAGAAAGCAATATAAAAGAATACTACAGGTACAAGTGCATAATAGTGAGTAGTTACTACAGAGTTATTACAGAAACAATTACAGTGACAAAAACAGAGCCAACTGATTACATGAAGGCAGCGGAAAACCAGGCAGCCTTTATGTCAGCAGTTGGGGTAGATCTAATCTACTTGGGGATCTGGTTCAAGTAGCAGGCAGCATAAAGACTAAATGCCAATACACCCCAATCAATTTCACAACTGACAATCTTCCACAGATCTAAGAGGCTCATATTCATCAGGCAACTCAGCAGTATATTTGGGGCTCAAACCATTTGATGACTTAAGCAATATTTTGAAACCAGCTGTAGCTGTCTAATGGTCTTTTTGGAGAGGCCAATGAAAATCAACTCTGTAGGATATAAAATCATGAACACAGCAGTCAGCCGGTACATTACAACTGACAGGTGAAGTGAATTACATTGATTCTCTAGTTACAGTAGCACCTGCCACAGATATATTAGGCAGACTGTCTGGGGGAACATAGTAGCATAAATTGTTGAAAAGGTTCGTGTTGGTAAAGACCGAAAGCTGTCAGAAAATACAGGACATTGCAGCTGCCTGTGCATGGGCTGCATAGACACATCTGTCAGCATGCCCATGCTGACCCCTCTACACCACCAAAAGTACCAAAAATGGGCACATGAACATCAGAACTGCATCAGAAGGTTACCAGTTCTGATAAAGAAATGGTTTCTTTTACATCATGTGGATGGAGAGGTGCCTGTGCATCACCAGGATGACCTCATGGGAAAGCCAAGCAAGTGGAGGAAGTGTGATATTCTATACAATATTATGTTGGGAAGCATGAGCTTTTTGTAGATGATACTTGGACACGTACCACCAACCTAAACATTGATGCACACAAAGTACACCACTTCAACAGTATTCCATAATTGGCAGTGGAATCTTCCAGCAGGACAAAGACCCTGCAACAATTCTTCCGGAATGGTTTAAGGAACAAAGAGTACAAGGTGTGACTTGGCATTTAAAGTCCCTAAGCATCAATCTGATTGAGCATTTGCAGTCAAAACTGCTCCATTGAGGTCTCACAACTCTTTGCTCTCTTTTACTCACACACACACCTGTCTCCTCAGACTTCTTGATACCTCGAGCTGTTTTCTCTTTCTGAATCCGAGTGTCCTCTGCAGACTTTATCTATTCAAAATTAACAAGAGAATATTATTATAATAAGTAATGGAAGGCTATACCCCACCAATGAGCAAACTGTACACACTCACATCAGACCAGGTTGTTACGTAAGCACTGAATAGACTGACACTGTACAGGGTACACTGCGTATCTTAAAACAGCAGCAGACATGCTGAAGTAAATTTTGCTTTGTTTGAAGCAAGTTTGTTATGATTTAGGAATATTGTTAGTCATCATCTCATATGCATGCAGCTTTCATGGCAGGTCAGCTACAGTCATATGCAAAGTTCAGGTGCTCCCAGTCAAATTATTATGCCTCGCTGAATGTGTGTGAAACCAGGTACACATTATTATCTGCACACTTTAGATAGTCTTGTAAAACTTTAAGAGGCACCTGCTTGTTGCTTTAAATTTGATTAGATCATTTTCGTAAAGTGGAAGAGCCCTTACCTTAAGAAATTTGTAAGCAGCAAATATGCCTACCCCGATGGCGTAGAGGGGCATTAGAGTGAAGACATATCCTTTGCTATTTGATTTATATTTATCACTGCGCAGCTCCTGCTCCATTAGTTTCTTCATCTGCTGTATGTTCTCTGCACTGCTAAACGCCTGCTGCGGCTGGGGGCCCTTCAGAGCCCCGGGGGCCAGCGGGGGACCTGCAGCACAGAGACAGTTCTGTGAGGCTGATTCCATTTCTGACTTTATATAAGGAGCATTAGGTTCCTGCTGCATCTGCAATTTTAATATGTTTCTGCAACAACATGTTAAACATGGCTGGTGGGATTCCATATTAATGGTCTTGGTTTTTCAATCAATTGAGTCCAATAAGCTCACACAAACATCACTGTCAGGTGTCCACATGCTTTGGCAATATAGTGTATCAGACAGTTGATCATTTTAATATATTATAAATTTACCTGTTGATCTATAATACGTTTGCATTCTAATTATTATGGTCAGAAAACAAGGCTATTACGCGATGAAACATAATAAACTTGGGTATCAGCAACTGATGTGTTTTTTTTTTAACCATCGCCTTATTTGCAGCCAGAGCATTTACTGCATCTGCAGACATTAGGGGATTCCCCAGGTGTGGTACAATAACAAGTGTGCTGTTGAACAACCAGCTGTACATCCTTCCCATCTAGAAGCAAGGTCCCTCAAACTGGTGACCAGATCAAACTGCTACCTTCATCCTATTTTTTTTTTAAAATTTAGTTTCACCTTGTGGCACTATAAGTACTGTAGACACCCACTTTACAAAAGATGTGCCAATCAAAAATTCAGAAAATAATAAAAATAATTTGGAAAATGATTTGTGCACGCATCACATGATTTGTGTGATAAGCGTTTCTGTTGTGTGTGAGACTTGCCAAAATGTCAGCAGTTTGCAGTTACTTCAGACTCAAAGAAGAAAAAGCCAAGAGTGCCAAATATATTGGGACACCTCGCCCGAGGGTGCCAATACTTTATACCCCAACGGAACACACTTGCGGCTTTTCTAAGCGGGACAACCATCAATCTCTGTAAAACTTCAGTTAGATAGGGGTTGAGGAGACCTCTCCAAAGACCCCTCTTTGCCATAATAGCCCCAGGAGACCCAGAGTCATTTAAATGTGTGAAAATTGTGTAAAAATCGCACTAAATGATGAAAAATTTACACCTCTAAATTTGTTATGCAGGTTTTACAAATGGCATGCCATAGGAGACATGCTACTATACCATGTTCTCTGTGTAATGTTTCTCCCTTATTATACCACGGTTATGATTTTTGTATTTGTGTGAAGATATACAAAATGTATCAAGACATTTTTTGAAAGCACTATTTTTTTGTAAAGACATATATTTGTATCGTATCGGCAGATTTACAAATTTACACCATTGGTATTGGACATAAAATGGTATCGTACCATGTCTACTTTACACATATTGCAATTTGATTATTTTAAATGCACGGTCAGCGTAAGCTGTACGCACCGTCTGTACTTCTGGCAATGCAATGGGTTACTTCAATCACCATATTATTACTAATTAACAGTGTCTTGTCTCTATGGCAGTGTGCCTACTAGTTGTATAGTTATTTGTATGGTATTGTATGTGTTGCCTTGTTGTCTGCTGCTGCAGAAATTATGGCTGTGCCTGAAACCAAACGTTGCCCACTAAGGCACTGACCAATAAGGCATAGACAGTTCGGGTTCGGACTCAGTCTAGATTTGTGCTGGGTGAGCAAGAAAAACAAAAGGTTGACTTTTGTTACAGATGCAGGTAAAACACAAGCTCGTTTACTCTCAGGGGCCAGTATTCCCAGCTCACAGGGATTTTCCCATTTCCATAAAATTGACCACGACATTACAGGCGTTACCATTAATTAAAATGTCAATTCAAAATACGGACGGCACGTAGAAGTGCAAAAAAGAGTGAAAAGCACGTTTGTTTTCTTTTACCTGTGTTTTTACCAGACGATCAGTTACCGTAAAATCGGGAATACACGCGCCAACGAATTTTCTGCATTGCCACAGTAAAACACTAACCTCTTCTGGCTCGTTCTTCTCTCGCTCCTGCCCCGCCGCCACCAAACATCCGCGGGATCACGATGAAGAGGCAGAGCGCGGCGGTAAAGGCCAACACCAGCTGCTGTGCGGGGGAAACCATGAGGGACGGAGAGGGGAGGCAGAGCGGCCGCTCGGAATAGTGTGTGAACGCACTGATCCACCGTGGAGCCAGGGTTGCCAGATCTGAGCGACAGTTTCAAGCCCAAACTCAACGTAAACCCGCCCACTTCAATAAAAACCAGCCCAAATCTCCACCTGGCAAAAACTTATGTTGAACGTAAAATTATAGACG
>JBBPDE010238219.1:0-12195 GCA_037974605.1 Nannopetersius ansorgii | reverse complement strand
ATGATTGTGTTTTCTTGCTCACTGCTCTGACCTGTTGATTTATTGATGTTTCAAATAAAGAGCATTAAAAATCAAAAAATCTCTTGCTTCCTCTCTCGCTTTTTCTCTCTCGCTTCCACTCTCTCGCTCGCTTCCCCTCTTGCTTCCTTTCTCTCGCTCTTTCTCTCGCTTCCTCTCGCTTCCTCTCTCTCTATTCCTCTCTCTCTCTTTCTCTCTCTATTCCTCTCTCTCTCTTTCTCTCTTGCTTCCTCTCTCTCTCTTTCTCTCTAGCTTCCTCTCTCGTTTCCCCTCTCTCTCTCTCTGCCGCTTCCTCTCTCTCTGGCTTCCTCTCTCTCGTTCTCTTGCTTCCTCTCTCTTTCTCTCTCTCTCTCTCTCTCTCTCTCTCTCTCTGACTTCCTCTCTCTCTCTCTCTCTCTCTCTTGCTTCCTCTCTCGCTTTTTCTCTCTCTCTCTTTCTATCTCGCTTCATCTCTCTCTCTCTCTCTCGCGCCCCCTCTCTCTCTCTCTCTATCTCTCTCTCACTTCCTCTCTCTCTCTATCTCTGCCAGGAGTGTGTGTGTGTGGAGTGAGGTCTGAGCGAGGCCGGGTGGTTTTGGTGGTTTTTCAAAACTTTCTCTTTGGACATTTCCTTCAGGAACAAGCAAGGGGTGTATGCCAGCTCTGGTAGATTAAAGTGCTTTGAGTGTGGTGATGTGGGCCATAAGTGGACCGCGTGTCCTCACAGGCTGGCCGAGGTGCGTCCTGGGCCAGCAGAGGAGGCTGATGTCACAGAGGCACAGAGCGGGCAGAGGGACAGCCAGGTCGGGGAACAGGAGGTCGAGATTGGGGGAGAGGCAGGGACGAATGAGAGGGTGAAAGCAGCTGAGGATGGGAAAGGTGTCGAGGAAGTGAAAGGAGGGAGTGGTGAAGGCAGTAGGAAAGAGCAGACAGAGCTTGATCAGGGCTCTGCTGCTGCTGAAGGGCAGTCTGGAGATGATGACATGGACTATGACAGTGAGTCTGACTGTATTTCTGTGGCAGACTCACAGGTATCCAGTGGAGATCTGTACACGTTGATTTACATCGATGAGACTTTTGGTAAATCTGTGAAAGTGGGAGATTATTTCCCATATACTTAGAAGTTCGTTAAGAGTGTATTGACTCTGAAGAAAATGTTTGGTGTTGACATGTTGGACAAAAAGAAATGGTTCCGGTTAAAGAAACATGTGACAAGTCTTAGGAAAGTCATGAAGTCGACTACAGGTAAAGGGCCAAAGAGGATAAGGGTACGTAAATTATGCTGTTGATAATTCTGCTGCGCGCTGTGCATCTCTTACTGTTTTTTCTTCCTGTTTTCATCTCTCTCTCTGTTGGGGATGCACCAGGTGAGGTTGGGCTCTTTGAATATTAATGGAGGGAGGGGTTATCAGAGGAGGATGTCATCTCAGAAATTATCATTCAAAAAAATAGATGTTATTTTCCTTCAGGAAACACACAGTGACCCAGATAATGAGGTAGAGTGGGGTTTGTGGTGGAAGGGACAGTATGTTCTCTCTCATGGGACAAACCTCTCTGCTGGAGTGGCTGTCCTGTTCTCTCCAGGGCTGGACATTCACATCATGTCCCCCACAGAGATCGAGGAAGGCAGGGCTGTAGTGGTCAGGGCAGAAATACAGGACATTTCCTGCTGCTTTATTAATGTTTATGCCCCAAATCAGGGCTCACAGAGGCTGGAGCTCTTCCAGAAACTGCAGGGTTTTTTGCAGCAGTGCGATCAGAGTGAATGTGTGGTGATGGGGGGTGACTGGAACTGCACCACGGACTTCACATCAGACAGGACTGGTGAGGAGCCTCACTGGCAGTTATCAGTTTTATTGTCATGGGTGGTTTCAGAGTCTAGACTGGTAGATGTGTGGAGGCTCAAACATCCTCAGGTGAGACAGTATACCTGGGTCAGGGTGTTGGATGGGACAGTGAGGGCAACCAGGCTGGACAGGCTTTACATCAGTCAGGATTACAGTAATAGATTGCTGAGCAGTCAGATCGTCGGAGTAGGTTTTACTGATCATCGTCTAGTTACAGTAGGTTTCTATATCTCACCAATCACTAGATGCAGCTCTTACTTGCATTTCAATGTGAAGCTTCTACAGGACCAAGTTTTCTGTCAGACCTTTCAGTCATTCTGGAAAACATGGAGAAGCAAAAAGAGGAGTTTTGAGTCCTTGAGTCAGTAGTGGGAGGTTGGCAGTAGTGGGAGGTTATGCTGATGATGTCAGTGTTTTTGTTAAAAATCAGGAAGACATGACTTTCCTTATGGATGTTTTGGATCTGCATGGGAAGGCATCGTCAGCGAAGGTAAACTGGGGTAAGAGTGAGGCATTGCTGGTTGGGCAGTGGAGGGGGACTGAAGCTCCCAAACTACCAGAAAACCTTACCTTGGGACTGCAGGGCATGAAGGTGCTGGGGGGTTTTCTGGGGAATGAGGACTTCCAGATGACGAACTGGGAGGGGGCTTTGGAGAAAGTGTGTGCCAGACTGTCTAAGTGGACATGGCTGCTACCTCAGTGATTGTCAATAACTTGGTTGCCTCAACACTTTGGCACAGATTGAAGATTCTATAGCCACCAGGGGGCCTGATCAAAGCCATCCAGAAGAAAGCTGTGGATTTCTTCTGGTCAGGGCATCATTGGCTGAGATCTGCTGTTTTGCACCTGCCGGTACATGAAGGGGGACAGGGACTGGTGGACATTGCTGCACGGGTCAGAGCTTTCAGGCTGCAAATGGCTCAGAGACTCCTTTAAAGCTTTGGTCTGCCATGGATATGGATGTTTGTTGCTGAGGAAGGGGGGAACACCTCGAATATGACAAACATCTGTTCGTGCTTGAGCCCAACTCAGTGGACTTATCTGGACTGACTCTTTTTATCAGTCAGTTTTACAGGCATCACAGATTTGAATATCTCATCGGAAAGCTGTAGTGACACCAGGAATGTGGCTGTTTAAGAAGCCTCTGTTCTGCAACAGTTTTATCTCCTCTGAGGTCCTCTCCTCTGTCAGCTTCAGATCCAGGATGAGGGAGGCTGGGTGTGTGAAGCTGGGTCATCTCCTGAGGACCCCCATCCCACATCTGGCTGATCTGCTTCAGGTCAGGTCACACAGAATGCTGCTCGGGTTGGTGAAGGAGGTCTTTGCTTCCTTGCCAGAGGTCCTCAGAATGTTTGCCAAGGACCGCGCTGTAGTGGATCAGTGGGATGAAGAGTGTATTTATGTCTTTCCCTCCCTGGTTGTTTCTCCTGTGGTGGGACAATGGGAAGGTGGGGACGACCTTCTATTGTCTCTGAAGACCCCACAGAAGGGAGACTTTGAGACACTGGGTGGACGAGTGACCTACGACATCAGTGTGAAGGTGCTGAACTTGCACTCCCTGGCAGGGCTGAAGGTGTTGAGGTGGAGTTTTTTGGCCGGTCTTCCCAGGGGGGCTGTTGGCAGTCCCTGTACCAACCCCCTGTTGATAAAAGGACGAGTGACCTCCAGTGGAGGATCGTACATGGGGTCATAGCTACAAACAGGTATCTGGTGCACCTTGATCCGAGCACAGGGGACGGCTGTCCCTTCTGCTCCCAGACTGAAACTCTGCAACATTTGTTTGTAAAGTGTCCCAGACTGGCTTCACTTTTTAGTCTCTTGCAGGGTTGGTTTCAGGGACTAGGGGAGGGGCTCTCCTTTTGTTTATTTATTTATGGTTCTCGCTATTCAGTGGCGAAGAAAACTGCCCACACACAAATTTTATCTCTGGTTTGGCAAAGTTGGTTGTGTGGAAGACCAGAAAGCATCGAGTCAGGGGTCAGACGACGCGACTCAGATGCTGAAAAGCCTGCTGGCAGCTCGGCTCAGGGTGAAGTTTGGTTTTTACAAACTGACCAGTGAGACGGAGGTTTTTACGAAGGTCTGGGCTGTGAATGAGATTTTATGTTCAGTTGAAAAAAACCTTCTGGTGTTGAAATTCTGATTTGTTTCTATATTTTGTTTTCTTTCTATGTCATTTTTTCCAGTGTGATATGTATGTTGAGTAGTGCATTGGGGGTAAAGAACGAACTGGAAATAAAGGGTGCTTTTGAAAATAAAAAAAATCTCTCTCTCTCTCTGTTGCTTCCTCTCTGTCGCTTGACTTGTGTTTTGAGTTTTGTGCTATGTCTTGTTGTTCATGTGTGTGTTTACATCGTGTCGTGTGAAAATGCAGAGAGTTGAGATTGTTGTATTGTGTATTTATTTTGTCCTTGTGTTTGTAGCATTGTGACCAAGGCTGTGATTATATATGTTTTTATGTAATATCCTTTGATTTACCTGTATGTGCTTGCTGTGAAAATGTTTTATTCACTTATGAATTGTTCACTTGAATTAATTTGTGATCAAACAGAACCTCTGTTTTTAATAAAGATTTCTGTGTTGTGTAATCAGTTCTCTGTCTCATGCTTGGAGGATGCCTGGTATTTGGAAGTAATGTCCCTAGCTTGCGGTTACTAGGGTAGCATAGTCAGCTATACTAAATTCTGATGGTTTGATAATGCCACATACTGTAGACATGGTTCCAATATCAAAATTGTCAAAAATGTCAAAATACTGCATCTAATTGATTTCCCTATATAGAGTCACAATTTGTAATGTTCCTATAGCTCCAGAATCTACTAATGCTGTGGCACACCCAGAGAGAGATTCGAGTGAGAGCAGGACTGGTACAGTAAATTGTGCCACAGTAACAAGGAAAAATTCAAAGAGCAAAAACCATCCAAAAACCATCCAATCTAGTGATACTACCATAGTTTACATATACATATTCAAGATGGCGCGGGTGATGGCAGCCTTGGTACTTTATTCTGGTCGGAGTTTACAATCCTCCTCAGCCCAACGTGAATGGTGGGCTGTGCACCCTGGCTGACCATCGGGAATTTCCCGATTCCCTTTTTATTGTCCTTGGGGGTTTTAACAGCAAAACTAAACCACAAGCTTCCTAAATACAGACAGCACATCGATTGCCCCACCAGGGACACATCACACTGGACCACTGTTACACCATTTTAAAAGATGCCTATCACTCTGTTCCCCGGGCAGCTCTAGGACATTCTGATCACTGCCTGGTCCATCTTCTTCCAGATTACAGGCAACAACTTAAACATGCCAAGCCTGTATTCAAAACTGTGAAAACGTGGACTGATGCAGCAAAGCAGGAACTGCAGGACTGTTTTGATTGCACCGATTGGACTGTTTTTGAAGCTGCATCTGATCATCTGGATGAGCTGACAGACATTGTGACATCATACATTAGTTTTTATGAAGACGTGTGTGTGCCAAACAAGACCTTCTGCACATACAACAACAATAAACCAGGCCAAGGAAGATGCCTACAGAAGTGTTTACTGATGAGATCATTTCCTGCAACAGACTATACTGATCTCCAGGTGACAACCACACACTGAACATCTTAAGAGATTTAAAATAACATTCAACCTTATATTAACTTTTAACTTTCGTATCAGAACAGCAGTGTTGTTGCACCACAAATGACAGAGGTGCTCTTTCAAACTCTACAGGCTAGTTAATTTGGAGATCTCTGTTGAGCTCACTTCTGAATATAGTTCAGTGCTCTCTTGCTCCAACCCTTCCCTGCAGACGCAAAGTAAACTCGAGTGCAAAGTCAGCTGCCAACAGGGATCCCTGACATAAATCGTACAGCTGATCACCGATTGACTTTTCCGGATAGCGGCTAATCGAATATACAGATACAAGCATCAATAAAGGACTCTTTAAGTTCAAGCACTGGGCTTTGAGAAGTCAGCACAGTATCCCTCTCGCAAGCTTTGAAATCATAAAATGCACTTTATCTGTGTGGAACATTCCAGGTTGGTGTTCCATGTACAAAGCACATTGCATGAAGTAACCACAGCAGTGGTCAGGCTAGCGTGAGCCAGGGCTAAGGCCCCCGCTGCCTCTGAGTGTGGTGTGACAGCGGGCTCTTGGGAGAGTTTGTGGGACTTTCCAGATACCCCTAGCAATTTTTCGTTTTCCAAAACGCAAATTTTTGTATTACGAGCAAATTTGCTATATTTTTAAGCGAAGTATAAAAGAAATCCCTCTCACGCTTATAACACAGATCTTTATTTTAGAAGACAAACATTGTCTCTTTCACATTCCAATCCTCTCCTTTCCTTCCTTTTGATTAAGTAAACACATACAGACTTTGAAATCAAACTTTATTTGGTGTTTTATTGATTCCTGAAAATTCCTGAAAAGGATATGAGTTTCTACTGGAATTCAATAGATGTCTGAAGCCCTATGTTGCTAGTGACAGCAGGGCTTACTGTCTGTACTGTAAAGACAGATGCCAAGCTATCAAACATGAAAAAAGCATGCAGCTCCCAGAAGCATGCTGAAAAGGCCAAGTCATACAACAAGACTACCCAATACAATTTGTTCTATAAAAACACAGACATGCTGAAGCAGGCAGAGACAAGCATTGCTTTGGCTATCGGAGAACTTTGGACTGTTGCACTATCGCTAAATGATGAATTACTGAATTAATCGCTAAATGATAGATTACTGTAATGCCCTGCTCTAGATGCTCCAGCAAGAACCTAAAAAAGCTTCAAGCAGTGGAGAATTCAGCAGCTAAAGTCCTCACTAAAAGTTTAGAAATCTGACCAGATTCATCCGATAGTATCAAAACTACATTGGATTCCATTATCCTATTGATTATAACAGTCCATTCTACTATTAACATATAAACCCCTGATACCCCTGTGTACTAATCTATTGCTACGAACCTCCATTCTCACTTAGACCTCAATGTACTGGTTATCTACTGCTCCCCAGAATTATGAGGGAAAAAAGGCTATGAAACAGCCCCTAGCTTTGAAATAACCGTATAGCCTTTAATATCCAAGAGTCAGACACAGTTTCTGTTTTTAAGTCTAGGCTAAAAACCTTGCTTAATCTAGTTTAGTCAGGATTGAGAGCAATATCTCCAGCACCACTACGCTGACCGCAGGGTATATTAACAATATCTCAGTGGAGATCACTGATCACTTTATTGTTCAAATCACAGACAACCTCAACATCAGCTCCCCTATACTCCCTTCACACACCCTCTTCTCCCTCCTCCCATCTGGCAAAAAGTTTTGTACATATGGGGACAGATTCAAAATAGTTAGTGACCCAGAGTCCTGTTGGTAATTGAACAGGCTAGACAGATGGACAGCAATTCCCCTTAGAGAAGACAGGCCAAAAGAAGGAATCTGACAAGCTGAGCATCAACAGTGTTAACAGTGTTTTGTAAAAGAATTAGCTTCACAGATGCACTGTAAGACCTCATCCACTCAGACATTCGAATGTTGGATAAATGAACGCATCTGCGTCTGATAGACTTCAATGAGGTGTTACACTGCGGTTTGTCTGTTTAACATCAGCCTCCAGCCCAGTGTGTAGTTTCATGTATTTACCTGTGGGTGCAGTAATTATTTGGTCCAGTGCATTACATGTGGCTTGTCTTTGTAAATAGTTCTGCAATAAAAATCATGGATCCCTATCCCTATAACTTTTGTGCATTTGTGTAAATAAATAGAAAACTGATACATCAATAACAGACACATCACCCCTGACATATACAACATTGTATTAAGGATTAATGGATATTCACAATATGTACATTTAAGTACATTCTCTTATCTAGGCTAGTAATAAAGCTAGACTGTGCATTTAGTGATGAAATGCAGTAAAATCTTGGCACCATAAATGTTCCAAAAAATTGATATTCTCATTAATATTATTTTATAGAGAACACACCACAAAGAGGTCCTGACAAAAACTGAACAGTCTGATTTATTATTTCTTAAAAACAAATTAAGACTATATTATGAATACCATTAAACATATAAAAGGTTATCGCAATATCTTGCATGCAGTAAAGAAATAATTGAAATGTAAATGCAAGTTTATAATCAGGTAGCTCTGGGTTTATTAATTCATTAGTTTGTTACACAAGCTGAACTACAGATTTAAAGTAATAATCACTGAGTAGAATCACACTGTCAGAAAAGTATTGCGGCATGCCACTGCACATCACATTTCCAATGAATAATTGATTTATGGCACTCCAATTCTGCCCCACTGCTAACATCCACTCTTTCACGTGGTCTAACAATCAATACCCAGCACCAACGAGTAAGTGACCCAGAAACCCAACTGGCATCACCATATCAATACATATATTAATTTTACAGTATTATTAGCAAAATACAGTGTTCTTTTTATATTCAAAAGGACTTTTGTTGTGCATTTTCTATACATTTGTCCCTAGAGAATCTCAATCCACTGATTTATGTGCGGTAATGACCCTTACATATTTATTGAGAAAGTGTGTCAGCCTCACAGTCAGGGCATTTGCTTCATAGCACATTCAGCAAATCCATTAAAGGGGACTGGCAGGGAACAGGGATGGGAAAATGTTCAAATCTGTGTAGTCTAGCTTACCATGGTCTATTTGTCGAGGCAGGCAGTCTTTGATAGTGTCGCTATTGGGCCAAAAATGCAGAACAGATCGTCAAAAATAGGCCGAGGGGTAACTGTCAATGGGTCAGGACAGCAATCATCCAAAACAATTTTAAACAGGCAGGATCGTAGTTCCTGCTCTTCCACTGCTTCGTGTCCTGTGTTTTCAGCACAGTGGAGAGATGCAGGGGAGGATCTACCACCACGCTGTCCTTCCAGCCGCTCTTCTCCAACATTACAGGGATCTGTTACTAGCCAGCATGGATCTAGAACCAGTCCCAGCCACATTAACTCAACTGTCAACCTCAAGAGCTCAATCACAAGCCTACAGAGCTCATCGACCAGTTTACAAGACTCAGTTTCAAATCTCAAGAGCTTTCCTTCTTCCTCTGCACTCCAAAACTCCAACCAGACCTTGCGTAGCTCCACCACCAGCTTTTGCAGTTCCAGCACCAGTTTCAGAAGCTCCAGCTCCAGTGTGCAGAATGGCAGCTCAAGTGAGGAAGACAGCTGGGACACCAACAGTTGGAGCTCAGGAGCCACCTGCCTGTTGCGAAGCTCCATTAAGCAGCACAGTGAAGAGGTCTTTAGGGTCCGTGCCAGTTCGAGTAGTCGACCTGAACCAGCAAGTGATTCTGAGACTGGCTATCAAAACTCGGACAGCTGCCAGGGTAGCAAAAGGCAACCAGAAAACCAGAAAACAGAAGAGAAAGTGTCAGTGGGACACAAGGATTCTGTGCACAGTCAGATCTCAAGTCACAGTTCCACTGTTGCTTCAGCTGCGTCAGTAGATCTAGAGGAGAAGATTGAGGCCAAGCTCAAATTTTCAAAGTTTTTGGATGAAGTAACCTGCAGAGTACTGGATCCTGACAGCCTACAGGCCTTTGGTGCAGTGCGCCAGAAGGATGCACATGTACCCAGCTCACAAACTTCTCTGCTCAACTCTTTTCACTCGTCTCCTGTCTCTTGTCAACCTTCAGTTTATGCAGATCACTGGTTTGGCTCAAATGTGGATTCACTGCATGCCAGGAAGAATAACGTTTCTACATATGTGTACCCGTGGAACAAATGCATGCCAACTTGCAAGATTTTGGATATCAATGAAAGCTCAGGGAGGGAACATGAAAAAATATCTTTCATGGAATCACCAAGAAAACTGTACTTAGAGACTGACATAGACAGCGTGGGCAAAGAAGATGAACTCAACTCTGCAGGGACAGCAGATGGAGGGAAAGAACGTTCAAGAGAATGGGAGAGAGAGAAAAAGAACCTTGTTGTTTAATTCCAGTCGACCCCAGATACATTCTGATTCAAAGAAGTGTCCAAGTGCAGTGTCACACTGGTCAGAAGGCTCTACCAAAACACCCTACCATTCTACATCTCTACCAAGACCAGTTAACAGCAATTTGGTGAGTGCTCTTTTAACTGAATGTTGACCTCCTACCATGTGAAAGCGAATGTTATTCAGGCAATGGTAAGCAACACTGTGATTTTGTTCAAGATTTTGTTCATGTTAGTGATTTATATATTAGGATACGGTATGAATTAATTGTGTTTTGTGCTTTAAGAAATCAGTTCAGTGTGTGAATTAGTCTCCTTTTTTGATGAAAAGAATACTGAACTGTGGCTCCTTCACCAAATACACTCTATGGAAATACAAAAGAAGGAAAGACATACATGATTTTAAGCCATTTTTAAGTTTAAATGATGTGCGTGTGTCTGTGGTGTTTCATGGTGCCTAATTGATTCTCTCTATTATCCTTCTTAAATTTTATTACTGTTCATAAGTTTTATTAGTCTGATTGTGATAGCAATCACACTGTTGTTCTTAGGTTTTATTTTCATTAGTGTGATTGTGGAAGCATTTACATTATTGTTCTTTATAGTTTTAATATTGTTGTTTTTTGCATTAGTTGTATTATAATTATTAATATCATTATTATTATTATTATTATTAGTAGTAGTAGAAGTAGAAGTAGTAGTAGTAGAAGTAGTAGTAGTATTCCACCTGTTCTTTGAGCCACTTCTCGTCTGAGCCCATACTTATGACCAAAGCTAAAATGTTCTTTAATATACTGTGCATTGTGCATATTAGATGTTTGTGGTTGAGTAGCCTTCGTAATGAATGGGGAAATATAACAATGGGGCAAGTTACCTCAAGAGACTATATGGGAGAGATAGTCTGGAGCGAGAATTGTGACTTCATGCCAGTGGCGGTTTTAGGCCACTGGGCGAACGGGGCAGCCGCCCGGGGCGGCATTTTTTCATGACACGTGGGGGGCGGCACACGAACTTGGAGGGGAAAAAAATCATCCGTGTCGCTAAGCGGTTTTCTATTGCAGCGTTTCTCAAACTATGGGCCGCGGACAGGTGCCGGTCGGTCGCTTCTGCACCAATCAAAATTCAGTCAGTGATCACTGTGTGCCCTGCCCCCTCAACTTCATGGCCCGTCCCTTGTTTCAGCATTCTAGAATGTTCAGCGTTCCCGACCCGCCCTTTGTCTCATTCACTCCAAACTTTTCACGGACACACACACGTCACGAGAGCCACGAAAACAAAGGATAGAAACAGGCTCAGAAAACACGCTCCGAGTGTCTCTGTCAGCGTGTCTTACTCGTTTCAACCGGTTAGAATCAGAATCAGAATCAGAATGAGCTTTGTTCACACATACGAGGAATTTGTTTTAGTGACAGAACTCTACAGTGCAACAAGGTGACAGAGACGAGACAAGACACAGGTAATAAACAGAGTTATGTATAGATAGAAGAATACAAAATAATGTGCAAATATAGCAAAAGAGCAAAAAAAAGTGTGCAAAAATAGTGTGCAAAATAGCAGGGACACAATATACATAGCAGACTCATAAACCAATTTCAAGACACCAAAGCTTAAAAGAAATCACTTAAAAGAAAGATAGGTGTCATTGTTTGCTGTGGTTTAATTAAAACTAATCAGCCCACGAACTGTTACAGTTCCCGTCTGCGACCACTGGGGGTCGCTGCTTAACTATGGAACTTTTCCCAGCTCGCACGATCACTGCCTTCACTCACACCTGATCTTTATCGCTCCCTGATTCCTATCCCACCTTGTCTCTGTTTTACCATTGGTTCTTAGTTTTTAGGTTCATGGTTTCTGTTAATCATCATCCAGACATGCTTTCCCCTACCCAGCTCACTGTCTTTATGCCTTTCTGTTCTTCCCTGTACTCCTTCTTCCATAATAAAGTACCCTAAAATGCATCTCCGCAGTAGTGTCTCTTTCTCGAAACCAGAACAAGGCTACCGCGTGACAGCGACGCAATGAGAGTGGTTTACTCCACCCATTTTCAGCCATCCTTAATCATAAACAGTTTAGTAATAGAGAGTGATTTAACACCCCCTTCTGAAGTCAAATGGGAAAACCTGCCCTGCTGAGTTAAGAGTCAGAAGAAACATGCAGTTGTAAGGCCGGTAGAGATTGTCCTCTTATCCCGTTGTATATTTTTCATTTGGGGAATCACGATCTCCTGTGTGTGGTAATGGATTTAACACATGGTGTGATTGGTGGGACTGTTGAAAGGACAAGTATTTAAGTTCAAGTTAGGTGGACCTTAGGCTCAGCCTCAGACGTCACGCCCACGGAACGTTGGCTAAACGTCTGATGCATGTGGTACACTTAACTGGAAACACTTCAGGAAT
>JBBPDE010238210.1:0-12195 GCA_037974605.1 Nannopetersius ansorgii | reverse complement strand
GGGGGGGGGGTTGTGTGATCACACATCCATAGACGAGACCAGACACTAACAAATAAAAAAGAACCACAAAGGGTTCTTTCAGAGCCAAAACACAGAGAACTTGAGGAGAATGCCACCCTCATGGGTCAGACACTTGAGGGCGCTACTGAATTCAAAACAAAGGGGTTCATATGAAGCTTTTGCGTAAAACTCTACTCCACTTGCCAACCAATCAGCTCTCAGAGAGAATGCCAACCAATCAGCTCTCAGTAGACAGAGAGCCAACCAATCAGCACTCTGTAGGTAGAACGCCAACCAATCAGCTCTCAGTATCCCCTGGTTGGCATTTTGGCTAATGAGAGCACAAGCGCTCCCTCTGGTGTCTGACCCATCAGGGGGACATTAAGTAGCCGTTCACAAATACAGATTCTCTTTGAGCAATGCTATATGTATATATTAGTAGCATATAACCATCACTTTTTATTGGTGTAAAACAAAAATAATGCTCATAAAAATAAGGTTGCTCTTCTAATTTCAGCTCCTTAATAGCGTTACAGTTGTATACGGCTCTGGTCAGAAACGTGAAACAGCGCCACCCTCAACTGCGGTGCTGAGCATTTCAGTGAAAATCTTCAGACCCCGGCAGCTCGTGGATTGTGATGGGGTAGCTCTCCACTTCAAAGTGACTGACATAACACTGTGGCCAATCGCCATCTTTGTTTTCACTTCAGTCTATTTAATGTACTGATCACTGACCTTGTGCGAGACTGAAGCTTCAAACATAAAACACATAACATGATTTACTAGTATTTAATATTTATTTTTATTTTATTATTCGTCTACGAGTGCACAGAAAGAAGGGTGCTGGCTTGTTAACTAGTCAAGCTGGGCACTGGTGAAATCCTTGGAAAAAAATCCCTGCTGGTATGACAATGAATAACAACTTCACCAAGAAGACCAGGAGTGAGAGTGAGAGTGAGAAGAGTGAGCAAGAATCACCAGTAGAAAGTCACTGAGGTCACCCATATATTTATACAGAACACCTGTAATTTTTTAGCTTAATGTGCTGATGTTTCTACAGCCTAGACTGAGAGTCACCATGTTTGTAGCAGCTTAGGCATTTACATTCAAGGGTGGAAAATAAGTAATAATTAAAGAAAGTAATAAAAATTCAGAGCATTTTCATTTTGACCAGAAAGTACAGGAGATTTATTTCCCTTTAAATTATGTTTATAGATATTCTGAATGTATTTTTTTAATGTTTTTATATTGTTTAGGGGAAATGTTGGAGTAAATATGTGTAAATGTGCAGCGTGGCCGGAGGGACAGGACGAGACAGACTGCGAAGGTTAATTAAATATTTAATATAAAACATCACAAATCTGTGCATGGTGTGAGCAGTCCTTCATTGCACTCATGGAAAAGTTAGAAAAACAGGTTAAAGAGCTAATAAATATTTTCTGACACACAGAACTGAGGTGCATTCCACACAGTGGGACAGAGTGAGGGTCTTTAGTGGGTCGATACTGGCGGAACTCACTGACTCACCTGGCCTAGAAAGATTCATGATGAGAGTCAGGTGTACGACAGTAGAGAAGACACAATTCAGCGCACAGGGTCCCAGACTGGGTGGAGGTCCTGCTGCTTTTACATTTAAAGCAATAGTTCAACCAAAACCCACATTTACACAACTTCCCTAAACTCCGTCTCTTAATTCAGTCTTTAGTTTTAGTGCTGGAGTTACAGGACTAACACAGCTGACATGTAATGGAAGCTTATAGCCCACCAATTAGCATCACACATAAATAATCAGACATTCTCCTAAAACATGTTAATGAAGGTGGATTTCAACAGCTTCTCATACCACTTTAAATGGTAAAGCATCTTGATTCCACTTTAAATGGTGTTGTAATCAACACTTTTTACTTAAGTTTTACATTCCATCTTAAAACATGCAGTGCCTCAATTCCAATGTTCCACCTTAAATGGCACGGCGGCACCTTCGTTCCACCTTTGACTATCTATATTTGGTGGTTAACTGCTGACAGTTTTTTATTAGAATTTTTTCATTCCACCATAAATGGTGCAGCACCTTAATTCATGATGTGCCTTAATTCCACCATTCAGAGTTAAACGGTGTGGCGGTTAAATGCAGACAGTTTTTCAAATCAAATTTTCTTTTCTGCCTTAAATAGCGCATCAGTTAAGTGGCTTCTTATTTAATTTTCGATTCCACCTTAAACAGTGCCCCAGCTAACTGCAGCATCATTTAAGGTGGAACGGGAAATTGGAATAAGGTGACGGGGAATTGAAGCCCAGCTTCAGCCCAGTGTGTGTGATGTTCAGGAGTCCCTGAAAGACTTGGTCTCGTGGTTTCTGACACTGTACAACTTTGATTTCACATTCCTGGACAGTTTTTGAGTGAACTATGGCTTTAAGAGAGTCTCTCTGATTCCTCTGGCTAAGAGGATGCAGATTAACTGGCCTTGCTTTGATCATTTAGTCTTGGTTATTATCAGCTCAGCTGGTGTGAGACAGTGTGTAGAGCACCTGCTCCTCGAGGACGGGGAACTGAGCAATACTGGGGCCAAAGGTCACATAGGTAAACAGGACCATGTAGCTCGAGCAGGCAGAACTGGTTTTGGCAGTCAGACTGGACTTCGGCCTCCTGGGAGAAGACCCTCTACTGAGGAGATCTGTGTGAAACATCCCAGTAGATCTCCTTGAGGATCAGCAGAGCCGTGTCTTCAGACTCCCTGTGAGAAAAAAGGGATTTTAGTGTATACTACTATATAATATCTATGGAGGTTAACAAGAATCTGATGCGCCAGTATTAAACGCTACAATTCAACAGTCTGCTACTTATTTTGTTTTCACTCCAGTTGTGACGCCTAACAGCAGAGCTGCAGTTTCAGCCCTTGGACGACGACTGAACATCTCTTTTGTTGTAAATGTATTTCTTTTTTGAAACAAAGATGGTCATGTTCCAAGTATCTCCTCCTCAGTGAGTGAACATTCACCTCAATGCTGCGGTGACTCATTTGACTTTGACTTGTTTGACAGGATGATCATGTTTGTTGTATGTGCAGTTGATTTTTACAGCTGACAGAAAGACATGCTGTGTCCTAAACCACGTCCACAAGTCTGATCCACCTCAATGAAGAGCTAGATGTGGTTTGAGGGTCCAGAGAAGTTTTGGGTTTGCATTTACGGTAAAAGATTTGGGTGACTTGTATGTGTGTGTGTGTGTGTGTGTGTGTGTGTGTGGTCTCTTACCAGTAGCACAGGTGACTCTGGATGGCGAACAGGTATTCATTAAAGCTCTCGATGGGTGTCTCCTGCAGGACATAATCGATCCGCCGCCCACCGTTTAGCATCCCCACCTTCACCACTTTCCTCTCCTCATCCTCCTCTGGAGACACTGAGGAACAGCAAAGGACACTTTAGAAAAGTGAATCAATGGAGTCGTTTCCAAGAACCAAGACATAAACAAGAATAATACAGAGAACAATCAAAGCCATTGGTGGGGGCAGGTTCACCATTTTTACGTTTTCACATACAATTTGTCAGACCATATTACTCTTCACTTCTCCTAATGTACTGTTGCACCCATGGATTAAAGCAAAAAAGAAAAATCATCTGATGGAAGAGACGAGGGGGGCGTTGACGGGGGGGTTGATGGGGAGCGTTGTCGGGGCGTCAACCCCTCCGTTGTGGTGGTGTATTTTAGGTGAACGTACTAAACCAAATATCACTTCAAGTGATTCGGTTCGGTACGTTCACTTAAAAAATCGCGAACGACACAGCACTACTCCCCACCTCCATTCCTTTGTTAACAGCAAGAAAACAGACTCCAAAAGTGCTATTTATTTTTTTACAAAGCATGAGCTCTCACAGTACACCGGAGCCACCGGAGCCACCGTCCTGAATATCGAGCTTCGGAGTTCTGGCTCCGTCGACCGTCGAGAAACAGTAGCTACCTCGCAGCCAGTAGCTACTCCGCAGCCGTCAGTGTTTAAGAGAACTGCCGAAACCATAATGTTTATTTTTATTTTTAGGAAAAATAATTAAATCGTAATTAAACCAAAGAAAAGGACAGTCTTTCCAGAGCTTTGTCTGCCGAAGCTTGTTCAGCTCCACCCCTCGTTCCCCATGTTTTTCCTTCGGATCTGCGGATCTTCGGATCTTATTACGGACATCCGTCTTAGCAACGGAGAACTTTAATCCATGTGCACCTCGTCTTACTGTGTGGCACTGAGCCGCCTCAACATCCTATAACTGGTCCAAAAGTCTAAACCGCAACTGCACACAAACTGAAGCAGTCTGATCATCTTTTGCTTGGACCAAATTTTGGACAGTTTACTGGAACGTGGTCTGAGGTACCTTTCACAACTGAACCAAACGGGGCAGGTGTGAAGGCACCTTCAGAGGAATCAGCTCTTTCTTGGGTCAACTCCCAGCCTGATGTGACCTCAGTAAACTCTGGACAACATGCTCCACCACACCGTTATTGGCTACATCAGGAGAAGGTACAGTACAGCACAGTAGTGAAGTGCTATGTAGTGTTCACTCACTCTCCAGATCCTCCGTTAGCGGAGATGCTGCAACTGTAGCGCCCCCTTCAGCTAGAGCAGGCACAGGCAGCTGAGAGAAACTCTGCCACACTGTCCGCAGAGAACCCAGTAGATCAGACCCCACACGGGTCAGACCCTCCTTCAGCTCTGTTACACACAGACACACAAACTTTTTACAAAATCACCTCAGATTTATAAAGCAGGGCTGAAAATCGCAGACCTGCTTCAGTTATCAGCCTTTAGGAAACACTTCAGTGAGATTTTAGCACAATTCGTTTCAGTTTAATTCAGATTATTTTTTTAAATATACACAGATGACATATGAGAGAAATAAGTCTTTAAACAGTAAAATAAAAGCTTTTTTTTTATTAACCAGAGAACTGTCATAACTGAATATTATGATAACTTGCTGTAATTGATCATTAATCAACGGGATTTCGTTTAGACTTTCACTGTGCTTTAATTTACATCCACTTACGACACCCCTTCACTAACTTGGCAACCCTTAAAACAGGACAAGAAGGCAAATTAAAGATATTTTTAAAAAAGTGGTAGAAATTACCCAGATGCATCCTCTTCCTCCCCTTGTGGTGCGGCATCAGCATGGGCTGGACGTCCAGATCTGGAGGTAGAATCATCGGCTCAATCCGATACGCCACCGGGTCAAACTGCACACGGACACGGGACAGAACATTACATTGGTTCTTATCGATTGGTTGTTTTCAGTAGATATCTAAACTAAAATAATTAGACTTATATTATATATATATATATATATAATACATTAATTAAGTACTCTAATAAATTATATATACAGTGTCACTGTATGGAAACTAATATGCTAACTAATATTTCCATTATGAAGGTCTTTTCTTTCATAACTTTCAATTAAGTTTAAAAAAAGCACAAATAGGAATCATGGCCATCGTACAGGGTGGAAGATGTTGTAGAAGCTCCTGCAGGTGGGAAAGCAGTAGTTTGGGTCGATTCTCTTCAGCCCCCTGACAGTCAGGAACATTCCGATGGGAGAGCCGAAGGCGAAGAAGGCCTGAGGATGGAAGACCAGCTGAGGGTAGTTGATGGACACCTGCAGGACGAAGAAGGACAAACAGTCAATACAAAGTCTAACAGCCTAGAAACAACAATATACTACATAATAAAGTGAACTAAGGATGTTTGAGACATTTACTGTGCATGCGTCATTTTATATCCTTCTATAATCAGACCTGAAAGTCTGTCTCCATATTGTTTCCTGTTCTGAAGTTTACAAGTCTTGATGCCCACCCATCAATTCACCATATTCTAAACAGTGCACCTTTTAGGCACCAGAAGCAACCGGTCATAATTTGTATGTGCACAATAAGTTTCACATTAACGCTTAGGATGTAATAGACCATCATATGCAAACAAGTTCTATTCTGACTGGTTGTGCTTTGCATAAAAAAATAGCCCAGCCTGAAAAGTGGAACAGAGTATTTTGTTGGGACTGAAAGTGCGGCTAAACTGCTATATCATGAATGAGCAGGACTAAACTGCTATAGGCTAAATAGATAGTGCTGAACTGTTGTGAGCGTCAAAAATAAATAAATAATTAATGTTTATATTGTGCTTTGTGATGTCACAACCATGATAAAAACTGTTTCCCAGCCTAATTCACAGCCTGTATAGAAATTTTAAATGTTAAATTAAACCTTCTGTTTAACAAAACCAGGGACAAATGGATTTTCCATGATATAGGACCTTTAATTATGGACAGCACTGTGAAAAAGTTATTGCTACCTGTCCAATGCCGACATCAAAATGCTGGTAGTCCACGGCACTGGTGGTGGGCGGGGCCTCTTGGATCAGGTTGTGGAGTTTGAAGGAATTCTGGGAATGTTTTCCAGTTTGGGGTGGAGACTGGAGCTGGAACAGCAGGAGAGGAAGAGAATCAGGATGAGAACAGACTTTCTGAAACAACAGAGCCCAACAGAGCTCCATGATAAACACTGCGTGGAAACCGCAGAGAAAACCTCAATGTGACCTCAATGTGTCACCAGAAGGTCACGTTCTCAGATACCTTGCACTTCTTAACGTAGTTCAGGATCTTCTTGCGGGGGCCAAGTGGGATTCCAAGCTCCTTCAGATCATTCTCAGAACACAGCATCTGAAAAACACACAGTCCTGCATCTGAGGATAAAGACTGTAGCACCACATAAAAAAACAAAACAGGATAATGACTTTCGCTGGGACTAATTAAACAGAACTAATGTTTCTCTCTGTTTAACTGGTGTGTGCCCTCCAGTTGGCTGACACCATGTCCAAAGCGGAGTCCCTGCCTCGCAGCCTCTAGCCTCTGCGATGTGAGTAATTCTGCTCTGTTTAATGAAATACAGAAGTACTGACTATATATATAAACTCAGAAAGACATTATGTGGCATAAATGATAACTACATGTTATACACATGCACACTGTACTACATGAGATGCATAGACAGAACCCAGTGGAGAACTTGGCTGAACGGTTTGAAGGATGAACTGAACTGAACTTCATCACTGACATGCTCAGGTTTTAAAGCTGAAATTAAGACCCACCAGAGCCTCCAGGTCCACTTGTTCTCTCTGCAGAACTCTTAGATGCTCCTCCAGCCCTGCGTTCATCAATACCTCTTCCAGGTTCTCGCAAGAACTACAGGCCAGATCAGGGGAAGAGCCTGACTCCTCATTCTGCTCCGCTGCCTGAAGATACACAAGGAAAGAAAAAATAAAAGTTCTCACTGTATGATGTTCGAGATATCAGCAGTCATGATCAAGTGGATCACATGTACCACCTCACCAGTAAAATCACCCACTACTTAAGCAGACACATTAATAATGAACCCACTTATAGTTCTGTATTAATTTATTTGAGCATTAAATCTCTTAAACATAGTCACAATCAGTTAAAATTACTACTTTATTCATTGTTTTATTAAATTGCCCTGATATATGCATGAGCATAAGCATGACAAACCTCATCTGCCTCTGAGTTTTCTGATCGCGTCTTCTGATTGGTCAGGAGGTCAAACAGGATTAAGGAGCCTATGAGAGACGTAAAGAACACATCAGATCAACAATGAAGGAGAAAGCTTCTATTCTCACTACCATTAATGATTCATCCACACATCACTGTGAGGACTTAGTAAATATAAAGAGAACAAATATCTTTTCATTCTTATGCAAATTTTAGTGCACCCTTGACTCAAAGTCCAGAACATGTGTCATTACTTCTGAATCGGTCATATGTTAAATTCAGTGAATAAACGGTCATTCTGTATTAAAGGGTGCAAAAGTCTCTTAGTATAAATATCAAACTCTGAATGTTAAGATCTCCATTAAACTCCAGTAACCTGCAGTGTTGATCAGCAGTTAGAAATGTTGAATGTTCAGTGTTGAACGGCCCAGATTATAATTATTATAATGGCGCTGACCATATCCCTATGCACTGAAGTGTTTCAGAGAAATCTTTGTCTTCTGCTGCCATTTAGTGGTTATTGGTGGTACCGTTACATGAGAAAAAAGACTGGACACTGCAAAGTGACAATGTCTCGTTATCTAGCTGTTAATTTATACACTGAAAGAATCACCTTCATCACAACAACCAAACCCACAAGAGACCTGGCAGGAGCTGGGGTGCCAGCACTTTGGTACACAACTAAGCTGGTATGTACAGGCTGGAGCCACTGACCCAGACTGTGTCCGGACACCGACACGCCTCCGCTGAAGTTCGGGTGCCTGAGCAGGAAGATGCTGTGCAGGCGGTTGATCTCGGAGGCCACCGTGTCTACGATGGTCTGGCAGTAGGTGGGGCTGTTGTAGAAGAACAAATCCAAAACCGTGTCATTGCTGAACTGCCTCAAGCGGCTGATGCTGGGCAGAGTGATCCGCTCGATGTCCCTATTAGAGAGAAGAAAAAAAAAGTAAACTGCTTTCTTTATTTTTTGCATTAAATCATTAAATGATGTTAAAAGGAAAACTGTCAGACAGTCTTGTCTTTGGCATATTGTGTTTTCTGTTGCTGTGTCAGTTGATTGCACGTGTACAGGTATTCCACTTCACTACTCGACAATTTCACAGTGTTGTGAATTGTTCTTGTATTTGCCCTGGTTGTGCCATCTGCCAGCAATCGCAAAAATCAATGACAAAACCATGCCAAGGCAGCAGGTGCCGATATAACCTTATTGGTTATTGGTGACCAGCATTGGTGACCAATCAGAAGCCTTGGAGGAGGGACATCATTACCAGAAACAGGAATATCTGGGTGGAATATAATAGCATCCGAAGCTGACTCTGCTGTCTATGTCCTTCATATTGGATGGCCAGTAACTTATGAGTATAAACTTACCAAAACATCCGCCGGGCATTGTAGATGAAAACCTACTGTACACATGGCGCATGCTGTGACGTCATATGAGTGGGTACAATATGACGCAAAACAGTCTTTCAAAAATCACCACTTTGGTCGGAGTTTTCAAAAACCTCAGTTTGCAAAAGGCCATAATATCTTTTTGATGTCGAGGTTTTTCTTATCATAAGTGTGATGCTACACTTTGATGGAAAGGAGTCAGGCGGCATAACCATGGCTCTGACCTGTCCACTCCTGTGGTCTCTCCATGTAGCACTCGGTGCCAGTTGACGGGCAGGAACTCCACGCGTCCAATGGCGTTTTGGTCCTCGGTGGAGCTGAAGTGGCTGCTGATGAGCGCCAGAGACGCACTGCGGAACTCGTTGACTTTAAAACACAGTAAACAACAAAATCACGCAAACGCATTTGGACAAATTGTGTCCGAGTTTCTGTATTTTTATGGACAGACTGTACATTTTGAACTACTGCTGGTCATTTGCACATATAAAGCACACAGTTACACTCCAGTTTCTGCTTTTTTTCCACTGGACTGCTGGTGGAAAATTTGCCCAATTTGTAAATGTGAGAAACTCCCTTGTACTAAATTGCACATTTTTACTGCTAGTTTAGCAGTAAAGCTGTATACTAAATTGAACATGAATAATTAAATGCTACCTGCACCTGCACAATATTTTTATGAGTTTTATAAAATATAATAATGTTTTCTTCATCACTTACCTTACAAAATTTAAACAGGTTTATTTAGAGGAGAATTGTCATTAAATATTAATGTCAGAGGAAATAAAGCCAAAGGCCAAGCCCACATTCCTCTGGGCCATAAGAGTACTTTTAAGGACAGTTTAGTGCCTTAAAATTATTTTAAAGCTGCTCTTCAGACCAAGGAGGATACTCTGAAGTAACATTACTTATGGAGCAGTCCTATCATGAGTCCAAACCACTATTAGTGACAATTAGTAAATTACTTCAGTATTAATTTTATTACTCATATAAGACAGCATTTTGTGTACAGCATTTTGTGTATACTCCTGAAAAGTTTATTTTGACTGTATACTATATTTTATATTGATTTTATCTTTGTGTCTGTGCAGCCAAAACATAAGCAATCAGAAGTTTTCTGATTCTTATTCTGAAGCATTAAGGCACAACAGTTCCATCAGGTAAACCTCTCAAACCTACAAAAATTAAAAAGCGGAAAGTAAGTAGAAGGGTCCAGACATATGACAGGCTGTGTGTGTATATGTATATGTGTGTGTGGTGTGTGAGCTCACCACACTGGACGATTCCTCTCAGTCGCATGTCGCAGGCCGGTCCGATCCCGTGCACCATGAACACAAGGTGATCCACCGTCTCCGGCTCTCCTGCACAACAGTCGGCCTCCATCAGTGCTCGACAGCTCTTTATTTCAAACCAGTTATATATAAAATATATAAACGCCAGCTTTAAAAGCAGCAGTGACGGTTTCACAGCTGAAAGTGGCATTCTATTTACCACCTTCTTACACCATTCCACCTTGAATGCTAAAACTAAAGAAACTATCGCTTCAAATACAATTTTGTTTCAGTCAGTAACAGCAATATGCTAAAATATGCTAATGAGACATTGTTTCTGTGATTCAGGGGTTGGGGTTTCTCACCCTGTGGGATTTCCAGTGGAATGTTCTGGATCCCCCTCTTCAGGGTCCTGGTCTGACTACGCTCGCTGGGGGATGGAGGGAAATCTCTGCAAAAGTTCGGGTGCTGAGTCATCATCTAAGAGAGAATACACACACCTCAAATTATTCCTGCTGCTATAGAAGGTCAGGACCTGCTGGACAGTCTGTTTGACATTAGTTTGACTAAATGACTGAAATGTACAGGACATGAATAAAGACAGTGGAGTTAATCCAGTGAAGTTGATACTGGACACATTAAACTGTGCATTACACACATTATTATATAAATATACAAATTTGATTCTGTATATGTATGTATTTTTGCACAATGCAGAGGGTTTCTGCTAGTTTATTACCAGCATGTTGCTCATTTCCACACCATGCATCATAGGTAAAGAAAAAAATGAAACGGAAGGAAAATGTACAATATAGCCCCTTAAAAACACCTCAGCCAATCAGGGGCTTTAATTGTTAAAGATGAAAATAACTAGACTTTGGTTAAATTACATAAAGATCTTGATTCTGAACCCCCAATAACTCCTGGAGCTGCGATTGGTCACCCTATCAGAAACACTGATTGGTTAGAGGCTCATTTGCATATTGTAGCCTTCTGTGGTATCAGTAGCAACAGATGACATACTGTGCAGCTCCATGTAATACATAGAAAATAATAAAAACCCTCCTGAGTAAGTGTGCGCTGTAATTCAATCCACTCCTGAAGCTTTAATGAGTGGTCGCTTTAACATCTGTCAGACTGACCCAGAAACAAACAGAACCAGAACCCGGACCCGGACTCGTACCTTGGGGTTGTGGAGGATGACCGTCTCCCCTGTGGGAAGCTCTAGGTTCCTCTTCCACTCCTGCAGAGTCACAGCGATCATGTAGGCATCCTGTTTAACAGATCAGAGTTCAGGAAAAGAGCCACTGCCTCACACCAGTTATATCACTCTCTGGAATTTGACGGCTCTTCTACAAATTTTTTAAACGTTCTTTAATATCTGGTGCAGTGCGCGTGTATTCAGCTTTTCGATCAGTTGATCACGGCTATGGCGGCCAGAACAAATCCTTATGTAAAGCAAAAGAAATTTAATCTAATTATTAATGCTATTATTAAGATGTTACTAATACAATCACTTCTAATTATTCAGCATCATAACTTTACCAATGACAATGATTACTATATTAGTATTTTAAAGCTAATATCCCTGTTACAACATTATTATTAATAATAATAACTATTATTATTGTGTGTGTGTGTGTGTGTGTGTGTGTACCTCCAGCAGGGTGCTAATGTCCTCAGTGTGTGTGTGTGTGTGTGTGTGTGTGTGTGACAGAGAGACAGTCAGAGAGAGACAGTCAGAGAGAGACAGAAAGAGAGAGAGAGAGACAGAGAAACAGAGAGAGCGAGAGAGAGAGAGAGAGACAGAGAGAGAGAGACAGAGAGAGAGAGACAGGGAGTGTGCATGTGTACGTGTGTACCTCCAGCAGGGTGCCGATGTCCTCAGTGTGTGTGTGTGTGTGTGTCTGTGTGTGAGAGAGAGAGAGAGAGAGAGAGAGAGAGAGAGAGAGAGAGAGAGAGAAAGAGAAAAAGAGAGAGAGAGAGAGAG
>JBBPDE010238195.1:0-12198 GCA_037974605.1 Nannopetersius ansorgii | reverse complement strand
ATACATACATACACACACACACACACACACACACACACACACACACACATATATATATATATATATGTATGTATATGTATATGTGTGTATAAAAATGAAATGTACTTTACATAACTAGAAGTATCTGTATGTATGCTTGCTAAACATATGAGGGAAGATGATGCCTTGCTGGCATTAGTGAGATTTTGGGGGTTGACTTGGATTCGGGGTTCTAGTTCATCCCAAAACATTTAGGTGGGATTGAGGTTAGGGGGTCTGTGCAGGCTTATCAATTTCTATTACACAAACCTGGTAAATCATTTCTTTGTGGAGCTTGTTTCATTCAGCAGGGCATTTTCATGCTTCCCCAACCTGTTGGAAGGTCCCCAAACTTGGAAAACAGTTCCAGGTCTTTAATTTTTCTCCACCAAACTTTACTGTTACTATGGTACTATGCATTCCAGTTGTTAGGATTCCAGCAACCACCAATCCCAAATTTGTCCATCAGCCCGCCAGATTATAATCGAGATAAATCAGTTCATATGCTGACACTGTTTTCAGAAGCAGATTCAAAGCAGTGTCAGCACACACCCGCACATACAAATGCTTTTACAGACCAGTATATATAACCTGAACTGCATAATGTCTTAGTGTACTTGTATGTTCACTGTCTGGCATTTGATTGTAAATGTTTGTCTCTTTATGGTAGGATGGTTTTCTTCAGCCCCTGAGCGAAGATGTAGAATTAAGATCTAATGTTCGAATGAGGCTAAGCATTAGGCACAGTTGTAGTTCTTCATTTATTCATTTTAATATAGACCTGCAGTTTTTAAGTTAGACTGAAAAGGCTGTTATTTACTATGTCCCTGGCAACTAAGCTGTTCTTCATTCTAAACTGCAATAAAACTGCCTCTTTTTTTTGTCTTTTTCCTTTGTGTCAGTTATGTGACCACTTTTAAAAACAGAGCGATGTACATTAGTGCTTAAAGTAGTCCACACCTGTTTGTAAAAAACCTGTAAAGCTACACTTAAATCAACAACAGCTTTTAACCAAGTTGCTGCTAGCTAAGTTTCACACCATAACAAACCCTGTCAAAGACAAAAACAAGTCAGAGTCAAGTAAGGAAAAACAGTTAAGAGGGTAAGTGGCTGAGGGATTTGTTAAATATATGGGAAAAGATGTATAAGAGAGCACTGGTTAGTCACCAAGATGCTCCTGAAAGAGGTGGGTCTTCAGACGACGCTTGAAGACAGCGAAGGACTCCACAGATCTGATTGCAAGAGGCAGTTCATTCCACCACTGGGGGGGCCAGTGAAGGTTCTGTAGTAGAGGCGTAGTGTGTGAGAATTTATGAAGATTGAAGACTAACCTTGCAGCTGCATTCTGAATCAGCTGAAGTGGTCTCATTACCTTCATTGGCAGTCCAGCCAGAAGAGAGCTGCCGTAATCCAGTTGTCCACAGTAAAAGGCCACTCTGAAATGTGCAGTTTGACCACAAAGCCACAGATGTTGCAACATTTGAGGGAGCATGCAATTGGCATGCTGACTGTAGGAATGTCTACCAGAGTTGTGGCCTGTGAAATGAATGTTCATTTCTCTACCATAAACCGACTCCAAAGGCGTTTCAGAGAATTTGGCAGTACATTCACCTGGCCTCACAACCGCAGACCACGTGTAACCACACCAGCCCAGGACCTCCACATCCAGCATGTTCACCTCCATGATCATCTGAGACCAGCCACCCAGACAGCAGCAGCAACAATTGGTTTGCATGACCAAAGAATTTCTGCACGAACTGTCAGAAACCGTCTCTTGTCCTCATGGGGGTCTGGACCTGACTGCAGTTCGTCATCGTAACCGAGTTGAGTGGGCAAATGCTCACACTCGATGGCATCTGGCTCATTGGAGAGGTGTTCTGTTCACGGATGAGTCTCGGTTTTCACTGCTCAGGGCAGATGACAGACAGCGTGTGTGGCGTTGTGTGGGTGAGCGGTTTGCTGACATCAATGTTGTGGATTGAGTGACCCGTGGTGGTGGTCGTGTTATGGTACGGGCAGGCGTATGTTATGGACAACGCACACAGGTGCATTTTATTGATGGCATTTTGAATGCACAGAGATCCTGTGACACCCCATTGTTGTGCCATTCATCCACGACCATCCACCTCATATTGCAGCATGATAATGCACAGCCCCATATTGCAAGGATCTGTACATAATTCCTGGAAGCTGAAAACATCCCAGTTCTTGCATGGCCAGCATATTCACCGGACATGTCACCTATTGAGCATGTTTGGGATGCTCTGGATTGTTGTGTACAACAGCGTGTTCCAGTTCCTGCCAATATTCAGCAACTTTGCACAGCTATTGAAGAGGAGTGGACCAACATTCCCCAGCCCATAATCAACAACCTGATCAACTTTATACGAGGGAGATGTGTTGAACTGCGTGAGGCAAATGGTGGCCACTCCAGATACTGACTGGTTTTCTGACAAGATCTTGAACTCATAAAAAATGGGAGCAAAAACAAAAGAGTTGCATTTATATTTTTGTTTAGTGTATATATGTAAATATGTGTTTATATATATATATATATTCGCTGATTAAATTTTATGCCTGTTAGCTAGACCCTAGCAACCTCAGGGTCAACCAAAGAACCAGTGTCCATTATAGGCTGATGGTAAGGATCAATTGTTAATTAAGAATGTGACAGTAACAAGGGCCCCACATAGAAAGTGTCAAGCTGGAAGGTGGTATGTTTAAATCATGGTTTCCAAATGGCATTCTAAGGCCTTAATTAAATGTCTGGTGACTTGAACAATGCTGTGACCTGTTTGCCCATTTTGTGATGTATTTTGAAATACAATGTCTGAATCCAGTATATGTACTGTACTCATAATACATGCGTATCTCTAAGCTTGGCTTCATGATCATCTAGGTTTGACAGCCTTCCTGTGGTTCATGCTCTTTAGAGACCACATGCCTCATGTGTCTGATACCATGTGCTGACGCACACCCGCTCAGTTTTACATTATCTCACAGATACTTCACTGCAGTTTTTGCAAGTTGTCTGGTAGTTATCTGCCCTGAAGTACATGGCCAGACATCACCCAGAGTGAGCTGAGCTCAGAGATACACTTCAGTGTCGCACCCACTACACCCATGCATTAGTGCCCTGTGTGAATTAATGCCCTGTCTTAATTAGATGCTTGATGTGACAAAGTAACATCAAAAAAGGACATTTTTTCTACAATACATTTATCAGTGTACAGACACATGCACATTATATATCTATACTTGACATTGCATTCAAATACATAGACTTTAATATAGAGTTGATCCCCCTTTGCAGCTACAACAGCTTCCACTCTTCTTGGAAGGCGTTCCACAAGAATTTGGAGTATGGAGATTTGGAAATGGGTAAAAGAAATTACGATTATTGTAATATAAATTCATTAACAATAGAAAAATAACGCACCAATAAAGAACTATTCGCAGATAAGTAGAACATACTTGTCAGAAGACACAACTAAAAAAGTCGTTGTCTCAGTAGCCAATGGGCATTCAGCACAAGGTTTCAGTAGCCAATCAAATCGTGTGACTAGGTAGTCCCGCCCACTGCGAGCCCTAGCGAATAGTGTATGAGGCACGTAGTTAAAGTTGACCTGATTCAACGAGAGGCTGCTTCCAGGCGTTTAATTCTATATTTTTATGAAGTTAGGTTTCTTTGGGGATATTTTACAGATCGTGTACAACTGTGGCATCCGTTTGGATCGAGAAGGTTAGCAGGTAGACGAAGAAAGCGATTTAAAGTCACCCACGCCAACAAAGGCTAAGCTAAAAAAAAGAGTTCAAGTGTTGTTAAAAGCGAGAGAAGGTTCCTAGGTGGCTGAACAAAAGTATATAGTGCTGTAACACTTTTCGTAGGAGCCGTAGACCTTAGTGTGCAAATAGTTAGATAAGTGTACGCTAGTTTGGCAAGTTTTTTTTGTTGTTTGTAAACTGAACGCCAGGTTCGAGCCGTCCCTTTAGTGACCGTTACCTGGCTCGCGCTGTCACGGTGGGGACGATGCCTAGCAACGGCGGTCGCGAGCGGAATGTGACCGGTCCGCCACCTTTGAGAGCGACCTGTCCGGTAGAGCCACGCTGGAACACCCGAGCAGAGCTCAGAAACCGAGCTCCAGGTAATGTGTCACGAAGTAAGAATTTCACACAAGGAGTTTGCAAAGTCCACAAGTGGCTTGTGGTTGTGTGTGCCTTTAAATGATTATGGTTACCTGGTGGCGTATATGAAGTGCAATTAAAAACCTTCAGCATACCAAGATATTTTGCCCGACGTCTTACTTCCAACTTCGTGGGGAAGAACCTTTTCTATTCCAGCATGACTGTTTTCTATTCCAGTGCACAAAGCAAGGTCCATGGTTGTTTGTGGAAGAACTTGACTGGCACACACAGATCCCTGACCTCAACCCCATCCATCAACTTTGCGATCATCTGGCGTGGAGACTGCGATCAAGGCCTTCTTGTCCAACATCAGTGCCTGACCTCATAAATGCTCTACAGCAGGGGTGTCAAACTCCAATCTTGGAGGGTTGGTGTCCAGCACAGTTTGATGGTTCTCCTCCTCAAACACATTCACTTGACCAGACAGTTTACTGGCGAGATGAACCAGGTGTTTCTGAACAGGGAAATCAACAAAACGTGCTGGATCACGGCCCTCCAGGTCTGTAGTTCAATACCTCTGCTCTACAGAATGAATGGGTACAATTTCCCACAGAAACACTTCCAAAAGGAGTGGTAGCTGTTATAGCTGCGAAGGGGGGATCAACTCCAAACGAAAAGCTATGTATTTGAATGCAGTGTTATTAGAGTAAAACTTAGGTTCATATAGTGTATTTACGACATTAGGTTTGTAGTTCTGCACAAACACAGGAGAGATTAAACAAAAGTGTTAGCTCAGCAAAATAGTGTCTCGGGTAGTAGTAAAAGGAACTTGTTAGCGTCCCCAAGCCGAATTTGAGTGAAAAGGGATCGTCCCTGTGGAACTTCTTAGTACACAAACAATCTGTTGGCATAACCTGAACTTTGTTGTGCTGTAAACTTCTCATTTATGATAAAAGGAAAGTGAAAGGTGAACAGAATCATACCCAAGGAAGGAAATCAAATAAACTAAAATCAAAAATAAAAAAAGTCTGCTTTTGATATGTTTTCATGACTCTGTCTGTCATACAGCGATTCTTAGCTTTTCAGAATATAGTCCATTAGTGCTGCATTACTGTTCTGCTTTCATGGCACAGTTTTGCTGTCCTGAGGGAACCTTTTGATTTTTGCAGAAGTGGTTTAGAGAACTACAAATCAAGAAGGCCTCAAATCATTTATTGAGCCAAGCAGTGTGAGTTTTAGTAGCTAGGCACATGTCCCGAGAAATAGTACTGCATGCAATGCGTGAAAGGTGTTGAAAATGCCTTCATTCGCACCTTCCTGTAAGGTTAATTGTTTCCTACCTGTTGTTTGGCCACTTGCAAATGTTTTGCCTGACCTCATTCTTTATCCTGCAGGGCCTGAACAGCAGGGGGGGGGGGGGGGTGGAAATGGCTCTCCTTACACAAACATGTCTGGCCCCAAATTTTTTTCCCAAAATACAGGCGAATGTGCATGCGAAGCCAGCACTGGTGTGCAAGCCTTGAATATTGCAAGCCAATCATATCACAACACGATGGAACATTCATGGGGGTGTTTTCATGATGAATTCACAATGAAGCAGATCTTGATGACTTTAGGTCTAAAGCTCACCTTCAGTTGCAGCTATGGTGATTTTCCAGCTTACCTTTAGTGTGTGCTATGAGCATACTGCCCAGTTAAAGTTTCAGATGTTTCCGTGGGTGTTTTGATGAATCAGGGTGTTTCTGTGATCCAGAAAGCAGTTTTGGTCTGAATAAGCCATGCAGGCCATATCGTTATATTGATTAGCCAGTGAATTTCAAGGCGCAACACTGCAGTATTGAGCAGTCTGATACTAGTATTTTGTTAACCCTTTACTTGTGCTAATACTTCATGTCTTTCTTGTATTTTCACCATGGCCCCATTGTATTCCACTGTGTAGAGTGTAATGATCGAATGACAAATATCTTTATAATCTTTTAACATCTCACTTATTTCTCACCAGCTGAGATGGCCAAAGCAAGGCCTTTACACCAGACTCAGACAGAGATCCGACGAGCGCTCTCTTCAGATGCAATTTTAGGGCCGTACCTGCAAGGCCAGTGGCCCAGAGAAGGGGAAAGGTGTGGACACCAGCATAAAGACGAACTCGCACAGGTGAGGGGTTACATGTTACAATTACAGTTGTGCGCTTGTTTGTTTTTCCGTCCAATATTTGTTTGGAGGAACACCAATGAAGTGGGAAAGGAACGGATAGAGACTATTTTGATAATGATATGTAGGTTTTAAGGGTTCAGAGTGAAAGGGCTGAAATTCAAGGTCATTTATATACCAGTAAGAGCAAAATGTACATATTGAGATTTTGGCAATAATTTAATATTATGTTTACAAGCACTTCAATAACCTGATAATGAGAAATGTCTTGCAGAAATACATTTACTGTTGCTTACTAGTTTACGAGTACAATGACCAACGAAGATGAGCCAATTCCTCAAAATTCAAACCTCTTGTTCTATTTTTAACACTGATATATGTTTAAAGGATATGTGGCTTTTAGTTGTCCTCTGTCTCCATTTAAAGGGTTATGCTGACAATAGCGTAGTTTAGTGTTCGCTGTTTCTCAGGCAGCTCTTCTCCTTCTGGTTTTGTTTGCACACAGTCAAACATAAATGAAAAGAAATGAAACAAATTTGGTTTTGTTAATTTTCTAAGTGAACACAAGTAAATAACAAATGCAAAAATTGCAGCCTTTTGGCAAATACTGCTTCACATTTTTTTGTTTTGTTAAATTACTGAAAAACAAATAAAGCATAATATATTATATATTTATTAAATCTGAGAACACATTCAAATCTTTCTTAAAAGCTAAAAAGTCACAGTTTGAAATTAAACAGATTTATGACATTGGCAGTGTAAAGACCTTCATTTTTTCCATTGAAGCTATGTTCAGGTACATACTATCATTAAAGCAAGAGGGGAAAGGCACCAAATATTAATAATGATTCTGCTTCATCTTTTTAAAATGCTGATAGAGATTTTGAATTAAATTTGAAAATAATGTAAAATGCATGTAAAATGTAAAATACATGTTTAACACCTCAGTTTCTGGACCAAAATCAAGGCCTTTTTTAATGACTTATATCTGATCTCAGAAAGGTTTACACAATTACCTGAATGATCAGATCGTAATAATCAAATATCTACCAGAACAATGTTATGGTTTTATTATTGGTGCGTGTGCAAAAAAACACTCATCACACACAAAAAAAACTGTGGAACATTTTAGATTGTCAACATGCATTAGTAACTCTTACTGTTTCTCCAACACTCTTGGTGTAGTAATGTAAAGTGTGTATGTTCAGCTGTTCTGGTATTTGAATGTAATTTTTGGAAGTTGTTTCTGTACATCATTTGTGAATCTTATGATGTTGTGTGAAGGTACTGTTCACCCCTTTGCTGAAATTGCCTTTCTAGCCTTGAGTTAAGACAGAGATAGCAGTGGGAAGGAAAAAGAAAAAACCTTGGACAAAAGGTCCACAAATAGCTGATGCAGCTGATTTTCTTGCGGAGGTGTTGGTGAAACCTTTTTTTTTTCGTCTCGCTTTTCTCATGGGGTGAACAGCAGAAGCCACATCCTCACTGTGCCTTTTGCAGATCATGCCATAGCCTGGAAACTTGCTTAGCTGGTCTGAGATCAGTTAGTTGCAGTTTCTCACCCTTAATTCATGTGCGACAACTAAAGATGACGCAGAACTAATTTGTTAAAATTGCCCATTTGTGTTTTATTGATTCAGAGTATGAAAATGTTACTTATTCACACTCAGGTTTGGGTTTTCTATTGCTTTGTGGGACGGTAGTAGTCCCTTGTAACTATGACCATTTTCTAAGCCATATGGTTGAATTGTTTAAAAAAATCTTTAGATCATGCAAGCTCAGACAACATGGAGACCAAAGGGAATTTTAGATATGGTCATTAGTGGGTTAAGACGGATGACGAGAGTTGAGTGCCAGTTAAAACTGGTCTCAGGTCAGCATGGAAAGCAACGCTGTTAGTCACCCTGACTGCATTGTCTGTGGCTTGTGTGGCTTGGGTGTGGTTATGTTTGCGTCGCTGGATGAACGTTTAATCTGTTTAAGAAGCACTTCACACAACAAATTCCTTTTGTTCTTATTAACATTTGAATGATTGCTTGTGCATCACTGTACTAACCTGTCTGAAGGCTGTTTTAGCAGGTTCTGCCTTACAATTCAGTACATTTTTGCACATTTAAAACCATCAATTGGACCTGTGTACAACAGCCTCCTCATTATTAAAGCAGAGAAAGGTCTGGATTAGAATAGTAAAGCAGAAATAATGCCAGTTAATGGCTTGTAAGGTAGGTGGAGTAGTTTCATCCATGTGTTTGAGGCTAACATGCCTTCTTCATGCCTAATGGTGGCTCAGCTGTGAAGAGGAAGGAAATGTACTGTCTGCTTTTGTCTTTTTAAATATTTTGTCCACTTTCTGTTCCTCAGCAACCTCAAATATTGTTCATTTATCTTGCTTAAACAATCTTTTGGTGAGGAAATTATGCAGCCGTTGTTATCTTATAGCTGATGTGGTATGGTTTGGTTAACATGTGTTGATAATGTTGCTAAAATTCAGCTCTATGAGATCACACTGTATTACATGATAGTTGTTGATATTAATAAACTGAGCACAGTGTAGCTTGTTTTGTCTTCCCCAGTCTTGTAAATGTTCTTTTGACAGACTAAGTGCACATATCAGGAAAGGGGATTTGTTTTAAAGGTGTTCTTTCAAAACATAGTTCAGAGTTTTGAATAAAAAAACTTCTTAAAGTATAGGGAGACCAGATATTTATGGGCATTATATCATGCAATATCTATGACATTAAGAGTCAGATAATAGACACAAGTAATAAGGGAGGGTTTATTGTTATAGATCAAATGCTTAGACCATGTTGAGCCACGCTCAACACTTTCTGCACCACAGACCAGTTTCATGTAAAACAATTTTCAACTGAAAACAAAGTATGTTGTTTTTTTTTTCCCCTTCAGATTTTTACTAGCTTTTGGGCAGAAGTTTTTATGTGCCTTTTTTATGTCATGAATGACTCACAGAACCAATACCAGTCCATGGCCTGATGGTTCGGGACCTCTGGCTTAGACTCTTGCACCACTTGGGAGCCCCCTTAAGCCCCAATTCTGTGTTTCTTCTCCTACACAGAAAAGAGGATTAGAAGGATGTATGATGATTTTGTATTTGTATTTCTGCTGTTTGTATAGACTTCAAACTGGTGGGCAGACGAAGCTGAAAGAAATGACTCTGGAGGTCATAAACGCTCGGCATCATGGGGAAACGGAGACCATTTACGAGATGTACGTATCATGTTTGTGTTAAGACAATGGTGACAGGATTTGTACGACCAAAGCCAGTATCTCTTCACAATCAATTACTTTTTTATCTTAATTTAAGATTGCCAAACTGAAGCAGCAGTTGCAACACAGGCCTAAACCTGGAGTCTACAGGGGTATCCCTGAAAGACGCCACCCCTCTACTTCGGCTGGTGTGCAGGTAAAACAAACACACACACAATCTCTGTCTTTCTTTCTCAGTGCCCTGTCCCAAGTAGTTCAACATACTCAGACCTCATTTCCCTTTTTATGTTAAAAGTAATCATTGAAACTTCTCAAGTGTAAAGCCTTTTAAGTATGTGACATATGGGTAAAAAGACTTTTGCCCAGCTGGCCTGTTTCACTGCAGGCAAATATGAGTTTATCACTTCCCAGATCATTCAGTTCTTATAATTTGTAGTAGAATATAAGTTTGGACACTGTAATTTTGTCACACAGTATTTTTAGTGAAAGCGGCTGTCTTGAAAACCAAGGGTGGATGTTTCTGTACAAAAAAAAAAAGGACCCATCTAAGTACCAGATGTTTTCAGTGGTCTATGGGTGAGGGCTGCACAAACATTAACAGCACACATGCATGCAAGTATCAGAGGAAGTGAGGAGGAGTGCAAAGTGAAGCAACAGGAAGAGTGATTTTATGAAAACAAGCTTCTACTCTTTAGAGAGATACAGGCCAGTTTCAAACTGCTGCATCCCACACGTGCTTTATTCCATTATATTGAATCATCTGTTTTTCACACCTCTCGCCTGTGGGTTTGTCCATCAGCATGTTTGCCATTTCTCTTAGCAGATGTTTTTACCCAGGGGTTTGAACGGTTCACCTTCTAGTTCGACCTTGCCAGTGGGCAGTTAGAGACAGTCCATCTGTTCACAGTTTGTGTTACCCCAGAAAAATGTTTGCTGTAAAAAGAAAGAAACAAAAAAATCACTAACTCACATGACAAAACACACCCAAAGTTTCTTTAGTGGCTTAAAAACTCAGGATTTAAGGGGGAAATATTGACTGTTATTATATAGCCACAACTGAACATAGGAGGAGAGTGTGTCACTTCTGTTATTATGAAAAGGCATTGAAGTGTTATAGTGATGTAACGATTTTAAACCAAAGTTTGTGATTCATCAGAATCTGCTTTGGCTCAAGGTGCATGTGATGCATTTTTTTCTTTTTTCTTTTTTTCTCTCTGAGAGAGTGCATTGCGCCATACCACGTAGGCTACATGTATACTTGGCTATTTCAAATGATGGATACTGAGGCTTATTGAAACGTTCTTGAGCCACATGAATCTGGTTGGGTTTAAATGGACTTGTAAAAAACGCAGCAACACGGTACCTGTTATACTGGTCCACCTCTCAAAAATGTCTGGGTATCAACAGTCCTGTGGTCAAAAAGGGACAGGTGGTGAATGGTACTCAGTCTGTTATACAAAACCTGCACAACAGATGGGTTACTGTTTGACACTGTATACTTGAAATGGAACTATATAGTAAGTGTGCTTTATAAATGAATGAAGATGCAAAAAGGATGTCCCTAATAAACTATAACTCTTTTGTGTATGTGGTCAGTCCCTGCCTGTGCCTGTCCCTCGACCATCTTTGCCACAGCTGCCCTCTTCTATGTGGCGGAGTGAGGAAAGACTGGACCAAGAACTAGAAAGAGCCTTCAGACGTCAGTCACCCATGCAACACAGCAGGGTACATCCAGTTTTTTTCATGTACTGTATATATCTGTTGTATGCATGTTTATGTCAAGCTTGAATAGGCATTGTGTAGTTGCTAACAATTATTGTCAGAACTGTAGATCCTGTTTTAAAGAGTACTGGTTCACCAACACGTATTCAAATCCTGTGAAACACTTGGGGCCAGCCTTAATGCGAGCGTATATAACGCAGGTCCACAGTGGGCTTTGTTATCCGGGACCTAGAACTAGCCTTCCAGATGATGCAAAAGAAAACATTGGATGAGACTCCATGGTCCAGTTCTGGTCACGGGTTCATTGGTTATCCTTTCTCAGATCACCATTTGGCCCTTGTCAACATCACTTGCCCATTCTTCCTGCCTTCAACACCACAGCTTCAAGATCTGAATTTACACTTGTCTAATTTATCCTGCCCCTTTCGACAGGTGCCAATGTGACGCGATCCATATTATTTACATCACTTGTCAGTAGTTTTATGTTATGCTGTTCGATGTGTGTATGCTTACATGCTTTGGTCCAAACATGCAAGCATGCACACATGCTATAGAAGTGAATAGTTCTGAAAAAAAGCTCTGTCAAACTTTGGTAGAAATGGCCTGTTCTCATCTTTGTAGTTAATAGAAATGTGTTGTTTTTTACAGCTCCTAGAAGTCCCTGATGGGCGCAGAGCTCCTGTTCCATCTCTGAGCTCCAGCATCAGCTCTCAGAGTGAGGCCTCCTTCATCACACACCCTTCCTCACCCTCTTCCTCTTCACCCTCATCCTCTTCACCCTGTGCCTCTCCTCAGTGCCTAACAGGCCTGGACACAGGTAAAATAATCAGTTCCTCTCACATTCTCACAAACACTAGCTAAACTGGCACTGGGCTGCATTCCCATTATTATTATTATTATTATTATTATTATTATTATTATTATTATTATTATTATTATTATTATTATTATTATTAT
>JBBPDE010238186.1:0-12199 GCA_037974605.1 Nannopetersius ansorgii | reverse complement strand
CGAGTGGGTGAACGAACGAAAATTCACAAGAGCAACAAGATTTGAAGCTCATGGCAGACGCCCAAGAGATTCGCGCTTTGTTTGGCTAAACGTTAGTTCAGTCAAATTTAATGAACAAATCAGAGAACACGGGCGGAAATATTGGCGCTAGGTCAAAAAAACGTGCGAGGGACAGAATCACCTGTTTCTAAAAGTGAGGGGGACGTCGTCCCCCCCGGCCCCCCGGTTGCTACGCCCCTGCTCTCACATATACCAATATAGTCTCTCACACACACACCACTGTACTCTCTCACATACACCACTATTGTATCTCACACACACCACCATACTCTCTCACATATACCAATATAGTCTCTCACACACCACTATACTCTCTCTCACACACACACACACACACACACACCACTATATTCTCTCACACACACCAGTATACCATCTCACATATACCACTATAGTCCCTCACACACAGAGCACTATACTCTGTCACATACACCACTATAGTCCCTCACATAAACCACTATATTCTCTCACACGCACCACTATAATCTCTCACACTACACCACTATACTCTCTCACACTACACCACTATACTCTCTCACATATACCACTACAGTCTCTCACATACACATGTAAGAGGAGTACAGTAGTGCATGTGAGAGAATATGAATCATTTCTCAAGGGGCCCCTCATAGATAACTGTTGTGTGTTGCATCTGCAGCAGGTCATGAGTGGGAGAGAGCTGTGAGTTACATTAGAGATAGTACTATAATTAAAACCAGCCAGGATGGTGTGTGGGTAGTGTATATGTAACTCAAGTCAAAAGAGTAAAAGACAGAAGGGGGTACATATCAAACTCTGTCTGTCTCTCTCTTTCTCTCCCACACACACCCAGAACAACACTCGCTTAAATACGAAGCAATACAGGTGTGTATACCAGAGCAAAAATCTTTTCCTAAACTCTGTGAATTACGGAAAACAAAGAGATGCTGACCCAAATAAACTCGACTCAAACTAAATTGGCTTATTAGACTTATCAGAATCAGAATAAAAACTTTGTTGATCCCAGAGAAAAGTGCTTATGTTATGCCTGCATAGATATACAGTACAAGTACAATATAAAATAGAAAGTCTAAATAAATCCAATAAAAATATGCAGAGAGAATTCAGTATGAGACACATTATGCTATTTACACACATGGTGGGTATTAATACTGCAGGTAAATAACTTGCAGTTTAGTAAAGTCAGAGTGCGGAAGTCGGCCGTGTATTGGCTCAACGGGCGATCCCTTGGCGAAGATGGAGTTTGGAGTTGACCACCACCTCGCCCTCAGGATGTTGAAAAGCGGCCTTGAGTTGTTTGGTGAACTCCAAGAAGGAGTTGTCTCCGGTGTCGCTGTCAGACCTCAAGACCGCCGTAACCCACTCTGCTGCCTGCCCCGTAAGGATGGAAGTGACGAGGGCTATGCGAGTTCGGTCTGTGGGGTAGCACTGTTCCTGAAACTCATTTTTTTCTAAAACCACTGCAGTGATGGGAAATCAGTCAGAAGTCTTTAGAAATTGTTTTTGTCCAAGAGATGGCAGTGTGCACATTCCAGGCCTACAAGCCTCTTAACTTAAACCAGTTACGTGGAAGGCAGCAGAAGTCTGTCGGCTTTGAGGAAGGTGCTCAAACATAAATTAAGCCCCTAAACTGAACTTAAGAAACAGCACCTGGCTAATTCAAAGCAGACTTCTCATCAACATTCTGCAACCTTCACGCAACCCTGAGATAAACTAACTTCAGATGTGGGTGAAAAGTTTATAGAGGGTGGTGTAAGGCTGAATATGTGCAAGAATTAAATACTAGAAAACATTCAATTTATTATTTTTTTATTAAAAAAGTGTGCTGCATTTTTCCTATAATGCAACAACCAAATGAAAACGCAATGTTACATTGACAGTGTTAATGATACAATACTGATTGTTCACAGCTATTACAGATATTATTCATCCTCAGATACACAGAGCATAAAGCACTCATAAAAGGGTGCTCAGTCCCAATACTGGAGATCTACCACCCAGTATTATCCCTGATCGAGGAAATGAAAGCCTTCAAGGGCTTATGAACATTAAAGACAAGTAAATTGGATCTGAATTCTCCATGGTGTTGTACATCTCCAGGACCAGGACTAAGAATTACTAAAACAATAAACACAAAACATTCATTGGCCACTTTATTTGAGTCATCTCCATTGTTCATGCACAGATTGTGTTAGCCATCCTGTGACCTTTCATTAATGGTCAATTTCTGGCCACAGAGCTGCTCTTGACAGTGTGTTTTTGGTTGAAGACAAAAAAAAACAAACCAACAACAACCAAAAAAAACCAGAAGAATAATAACGATAGCCCTCTGATATGTGATATCGATAAGATATGATCACCACAGACAATCCTTTCCATGTAATGAGGGGAAAAAAACAGTAACATTAAAAATGAGGCCAAAGATGTTTCAGCTTGAGCACCTGTACACTATAAGGGAGTTTTGAATACAAGTATACTACAGATTCAGTCTGAAAAGCACTGGAGGATTCCTTTAATCACTGAGCCACAGTTATTATTATTATTCAATAACAGAAAAAAACGGAAGTCAGAACAAAAAACACTTAATATACAGCTGGAGCTAAAATACAGTTCAATTGATCAAAGCAAGTAAATCAACTTAAGTATTTACAGAACAAACCGCTGAAGTGGTAAGATGTCTATGTTACCTCCATAAAATCCTCAAAGTATCTCAGTCTTCATGTGCACATCTGTCAATGGGATTGATAGGTATTGTAGATATTAACTCAACATTTAACAGTCTATCATAAACATCTTCTTTGTTCCTCATCCTCCTGTGAAAAAAACAAAACAAAAACAAAAACAACAAAATTATTATGCAGTTTTGTGAAAAAGTATTCCTCCCTGTATCCTGTATTTTCCTGTATTTGGGGATAGTTGTGTTGCCCTATATGCCCAGGACAGTCCTGGTCCAATTTAACCCCTAGATGTGTCACCTTTAACAGAACAAGTGCAACGAAATGCTTCACATAGCTGGAGATCAATTTTGGCCTTGTCTACCTTACAGAATTGCTTAAACTTAACAATAGTTTCCCACCCACTTGTGCACAGAAACTATACTAAAAATAATAAAAGTTCAAAGATCTTGTGTTTTTAAATGAGGGGATTTTTTATTATTTAAGGGCATTTGTATTTGACCCCATTTTAATACCCCAGTAGCAGTTATTATTATATGTTTTCAAATTACAATATCTTTGATTCTACTTGAAATAGGAACAAAGCTCAGCATGACGTCTGACATCTGGAGCATCAGCACGAACTGGGGGAACTTCCATATAAGGAGTTGTTGGTCTGTGTGATTTACCTGTGCCGCTCGTGTTCTAAGGGTTAAGGTATTCTGTCTTTTTCAGTCTTTTTAAAGGGGACATATTATGCAAAACTAACTTTTTAAAAAAAACAAGTTATTAGGTCTATGGGACTCTATACCCCGGTCATGCTCGGTGGACAAGGTGTTCGTGTCTTGAATGGGCTCACATGACCCCGGCATGTTGGCATCCATATGACTATAGAGGTGCTAAGCCAAAAAAACCTGGTGGTCTACCCTCCGCACAGGTGTGGAACAGGCAGTGTAATCCTGTTCCGTCTGTGCAATGACCAAGACCTCCCCATCAATTGCCTCCCGGGAAACAAATGCGCCTCCCGGTGCCACAGAGGCCATGGTCCCCCATAGCTGTGGTCTTCATACTGGTGGACCGGTTTTTGAAGGGGGTCCGGTTCCTACCCTTTTGTTCGCTACCCTGCAAGAAGCTGAGGCCCTCTTCCAGGCCGTTTTTCTGCCCTATGCCAGCCCGGAGGACATCCTGTCTGACTGGACATGAACGGCCCCCAGTTCATATCCAGGGAGGTTACTGTCATTTTGACCTCAGGCTACCACCGGGCTGATCAATTGGTTCAAGAATTGGGTCGTTTCCTCCGGACTGACTTCCATGGACACCAACACGACGGAGTTCCTCAGCTGGACGGAGTACACCCAAAACTCGTTGCACCACTCTGCACTGGCCTGATGCCCTTTGAGTGTGTGCTTGGTCCATTCGAAATTTAACAGATTCCAGCTCTTTGGCCTCCGAGGTGTCCTCACCAGCGGCCTGGTGGGTCGATGCTGCCGGGTTGCTGTGGGCGGCCTCGTGTGACTCTTGTCCCATCCTTGTGATGTCATATGTTGATGTGTCTGGACTCAGTGCCGGGGAAACTCAGGTGAAGAGGTTGGAGGCTCTACATGCGAGTCAGCTGGATTGCTAGGCACCTGATAACAGGCACACCTGTCTCGTGTTCATGTTTAAGTGTCTCCCAGTTTAATCTGACAGTCCAGCTCTGCCTGCCTACACTCCGAGGCATGCAGGTAGATGGTCTGCTCTCTCTTTGTGTCTCTACAGGCCGAAGTCAGTAAGAAAGCTCTCACCTAATACGGGTCTGCGAGAAGCAGACCAACCTTACTGGCCACCATTGTAAGCGAGTCTAAGAGTATTTAGTGCGACTCGGGCAGCTGCTGAGTGCGCTCCCACCTCAAGCCTCATTCCCACTGGGAGGATACGGTGATCTGTTGCATCTTCCATAGCCGGACGACATGACAACACTATGCTCTTAACATTATTTTTTTTATTGTTGCAATTGTAAAATAATGGAAGAGTGTTGCGAGGTTTAACACTTCCAAGGTATAATCAATTATTTTTCTGTATTATTTTGAAAATTTCTCCATATATTTTTTGTTTGGAAAGTGTGGTCAGTAGTATATAAAACAATTGGGATATGCACATTTTACACAGATACACTCCCACAAACTGCATTAGCAATAATGATGCGGTCACTTTTTTTCCCATGGCTGTATGTCATGAGTGTTTTTTTTTCCGGAATTAAGGTAGGCATTCCACAACCTAGTGCAACTGATTAACACTGACACACATTCAAAAGAAAGACGCAGTGTACAAAAACACGACTGGAAATGATTAAAATTTCTACCTTTAAAACATGCAGCGTGAAGCCTATCCAAATCATTTTGCTTCACTCTCAAATAGACTTGCATGTGTTTTTTGACTTATAAACTTTTGCCTAACATTAAGTTACGCACTGCATTTTTGGAAAGGTAAGGAGGAAGTGTGGATTCAACTTTAAGTGTGTTTGTGTTGCAGTGTTTATGAGTGGGCATGTACCTGCTCATGAGACCACACAGGTCTTTTTACACTCATCTTCTGTGTCGAAGCGGTTGCGGTTGCCATCACAGCCACCATACCAAAACTGGGCACAAGCGTTGGCCTGTCGGTCGTAATACCAGCGGATATTGTAGTCACGACATGGACCCTGGTCTAGGGTCAGTTCACAGCGAGGGTCCAAGGGTACAAATTCTGACCACAGAAGAAGCACAGTATGCATTATTGCTTACTCCGGTCAAGACAAATGTGTTTTGAGATCTGGTTTTTAGCTGTTTGAGGTGAGAAACTACATGGATGCTTACAGTAAGCTAGCGCTTAGTGTAAGCTGAGCTATCTGGACTATGCATTTTCAATAAAAAGCTCTCTTTTACACAATATATGCCATAAAATACAGCTTTGAAATTAATATTTATTAAGTGAGAATTATTAGTTAGAGATCAAGTGGAATTTCCCAATTCTACTTTACCCATGAATCCAGTGTGAGGGAATAGAGTATGATGGAAAATCAGTTTACCTTTAGGTAAAGGTGGCCGAGGGGCGGGAATATATTGCACCGGACCGGATACTACAGTTGTGGATGATGAGGATGATGATGTGGATCCCGAAGAAGACGTTCTGTTGCCTGATGGAATGTCCACACGGCTGCTGTGCCCTGAGGTTCTGTCTGGGTTAGTCTCTGTAGTTTGTGGTGTTCGAGGAACCTTAGAAAGAAAAACACAATATCATCTATCTGTGTAACAGTTTCACATAACGTAACACCAGTTAAAACAGACACAACTCACATGTGGACTGACTGGTGAAGGTAGACCGTCTCCTCTGTCTACCGGTGTTCCGGTGTGCGTTTCAGTATGTGTCCCCATATGAGTTCCAGTGTGTGTTACTGTGTGTGTTTCTCCTGTTCGGACATCTCCTCCAGAACTGTATTCACCTTTACTGCCTAAGCGGTTGCCATTGCTACCAAATCTATGTATGAAATTGTTGATAGGGTTGCCATGGTTACCATATCCATTCCCATTGATGCGGTTAAAGAACAAAGCTCCATTCTCATCCTCGCAGAACTGACTCACCAGTTTGGATTCTAAAGCTAGACAGAGAAAGAGGGAAAGTCATGCAATCAGTCGTATGTGACTTCATTCACATGCATAACTTTCTTCAGTTTACTGTTTCTTTTCCTATATCAACAAAATGTCCAAAAGTATGTGGACACTTGCACACCCTATGTTTATTCCGAAAGGTGTTAATAAAATGTTTGTCTCCTTTTGTTGCAGTAACAGCCTGTGTTCATCTTAGAAGACTTTACCTTAGGTGTTCAAACACTGCTGTGAGAGTTTGATTGCATTCAGCCACGACAGCATTAGTGAGGTAAGCTACTGGATCACAAATACAGCTTTATCCCTAATTCACTATTCCAAAACAACTCATACAGTGATTAAGTTTTAATCAGCTGACATTAATATTTCTGCTGTAATAAGGTTGTGCTCCAAAGTGAAGATTATTACAGATAAAGAAGTGTCATGGGCATTACTGCCCAATTTTACCTGGGAATGTTAAAATCTAGATACCCATAATCAGGTTTGTCTTGTTTTAAGATTTGAAGATTTGAAAGCTGGTTGGGAGTTAGTTGAAATTCACAGTTTCCAACATATCCAGCAAATCTGGTAACCTTGTTTCAATGACTCACTTAAATATCACTCTGATATCTTTACAGCTCCCAGCTGTGGGTGATTCCACTTTAATGTAGACCATAGACCAGTGTTTCCTGGAATGTCCCCTGCACTGAACAGTTTTCACTGCTCTGACCTGAAACTGCTTTGAACTGATCCCTATCACAAAACCACATCAGTTTCAAATTTTATCTCTTTTACTGCTCTTCTTAATAACAGTTTTATGGCAGCTTTTAATATGTTTAAACACTTAGTAGTGTAAGACTGTTCATACACACCTAAATCAACTAATGTTAACTGATAAGCTAATAGTTAATGGGTTAACTAATTGTTTGAGTGGAGGAGTTACCAAACCGTGCTGGAAACTGGCCCTCCTTGACAACAGTCTATCATAATATCAGTAGCATCCAGACACAGAACAGTGCAGTTGTTTTGCAGCTACTAGACCAAAACGGTCAATGGATCTCACTGCAGTTTATGCTTCACTCGGCTGTATTTGCACAAAAATCTGTATTTAAAATGTGTTTGTATCATCAGACAAAAAACATGTTCTTTGAATCTTTGAACCTGAGCCTTATATAGAGCAGGCGATTTACCTGGCAAAGTGTTGAAGTCATCTATCAGAAACATGTGCTCACTGTCAGGCTGAGAAGCGATGAGATTCAATTCACTGAGAAACTCGGCCTGTGTTGGATCGCTGATGTTAACAATTCCTAGCGCATACATCTCAATGTTTGCTGCATGGGCCTCTCTCACTGCAATATCCAGCACCACCGGATCCCGCTTGTCCGTCTGTCCATCTGTGATGACTATGATGACCTTGCTGACCCCCAACCGGGCGCTGTAGAAAGCTTCCTGCGTAGCCTTTCTGATGGCAGTGCCTGTGTAGGTACCTTCACCCATGTAGGGCATCTTTCGGACCGCCTGTTTGACATCCTGTTTGGTCATGTATCGAGCCAGATTGAACTCTACCCTGGCCTCCAGGCTGTAGAGCACCAGCCCAATCCGTGTAGCGTTGCGTCCCACGGTCACTCTGTCCACTAGAGCCGTCACAAAATCCTTTATGATCTCGAAGTTCTCTGGGCCAACACTCTCCGAGCTGTCTATCACAAAAACAAGCTCCATGGGACGCTCTTTGCATTTGATTCCACAGCCTGAAAACATTTTGAAATAAGGGATTTTTGAGTTGCGAGTAGAAGCTAGAGACATAGAATGAGTAGTAAATTAAAGCGCAGTAAATAGTAAATAGTAAGTAGTAAATTAAAGGAAGTCTTACCACAAATCTCCTTAATCATTCTGATGATGTCTTCTCTCTGTAAATGAATGCCATATTGACATGATGAATTATCAAAGTGAATTAAAATACACACTAATCTAGAGATTAACAAATGAAGTGGTGTGATCTCACTGTCAGGCCTGATTCTCCCTTCATTCCCTGTCTGCCCTGAAAGACAAAATACAGTGTTATGTACACACTTGTTATGTCCCGGGCCTCATGGATGTCCTATGGAAGTGTGGGTTGTGGATGCCTTATGGATGTGACATAGATGCACTATGTATGTGTCGTGGATGTCTTATTAATGTGCTATGGATGCTGTTTACCCTACAGATGCTCCACCAACATGCAGTGGATATCCTGTGTATCCCTTGTGAAGTTGTGAAGTATGACTTCACTATGAAATGCTCTGTAGATGCCCTGTGAGAGAACATTCTAATAGTACATAAGCAACAATCCAGCAAGACTCACTGGTTGCCCTGGATTACCAGCATCACCCAGGTCCCCTTTGGCACCTTTTAGGCCTTTTTCACCTTGAGATCCACGGTCACCCTACATAAAGAGAGAGCAAGAGAGTCTTTAGAACGTGACTGGAATGCAACCCATTTGTACTGTATGTACAGAACTTTTCTGAACCTTTGGCCCAGGGAAGCCGTCGCCAGGAGATCCCCTCGGCCCAGTAATGCCCTGAGCTCCATGCTCACCCTGAAAAAAAAACCCATTAAAAATGTATACAGAACTGCAAATGTATTCTAAAGTCTATGCATGTATTTCAAAACCTGAACCAGAATGGTCTATTAGCTGAGCAGGTTTTCCCATGCAATTAATTTGTTATTGTAAATTTGTTCTTACACAAACTGTACCTTGGGCCCTTGTATCCCTTGTCCTGGTGGTCCCGCAGCACCTGGAGGCCCTGGTCTTCCTGTGTTGCCCTAAAGATTTCCAAAAAGATCCTTAAAAATTTGAGCATTAGCATTTACTATCTGTGGATTCGGATCTGCATGGAATCGTGTCATGTTAAAAGATATAGTAGGAAGGTATGGTATTCACTCAGGCTTAGCTAGGCTGGATGAAGTTTATACTGGGTGCTGTAATCTATAGGTCAAACAGGTCATTGCACATTAAACTTAAACAAACCATTAAACACAAATGTAGCATCAGCTAGCTATCTTGTTGTTCTTATGCTAACATTGTGACGTACTGGTAGTCCTTGTAGCCCTTCTCCTGGAGGTCCTGGTGGTCCTGGCAACCCTCTGAACCCAGCATCACCCTGAGAGATACAGACACACTTACACATCCATTCTCTGCACACAAACGCACTTATATATACATAGTAATCCCCCGCTTTTTCCGAGGGTTACGTTCCAAGAGCACCCGCATATAGTGAAAAACGCATTGTGTTTAGGTAAAAAAAAAAAACACTAAAAATGCCTATTTTTATAGTGTAAACCCTAAATATGCCACCAGAACGCTTTAATTTTGATCTATTATCTTTTAATTTAAATTCTCCACGAGATATGCAACTTGGAAGATCGCTGGACAAAAGTATTGGGACACCGTGGTGAGGTGAACCGTTTTCAGGGAATAACCTCTGATCTACTCAGGCTAAAAATACAAATGAGAGCTCGTTGGAAAGGTCTCCTGGAGGTCAAATTGAACTGTGAATTTTGAAGTGTCTGAGTGCTTGCACCGCGGAGAAATCGCGCTTGGAGCGCGGGGCTCCACCCTGGTGTGGAATTCGAAAAAAGTGTTTCCAGGTCAGCTACAGTCTGCCACAAAAAAGCAAAAAAGATAGAGGATATTTGCAGTTTCCAAATATTCGTGGGGATTTTTGCATAAACTATGAGTTTGGTTCTCAAAAAAAAAATCAGCATGCGGGTTTACTGCATATACTGTATATAAAGTGAAAATGACAACTCGGTCATATGTGAACACACCACAGCACACAGTGTGAACAGCAGGAAACACTTCCTATGCACACACACACACACACACACACACACAAACACAAACACAGCAGTGAATACCTTTGGTCCTTGGATACCCAGTCCTTCCAAACCAGGCTCTCCTTGAAGGCCGGGAAGTCCAGGAGGACCCTGTTAAGAAAGTAAGCACACAAAAATCATTACGAACAAACAGGATCTCGCACAGGTCAAACTCTTACAGAAGTTACAGAGTTCTGAAAGAGTACAGTGCCGTCTCACATACCGCAGGGCCAGGATAGCCGTCTCCTTTTGGCCCAAGAGGACCAGCAGGACCCGAGTCCCCGCGTTCACCCTGAGAAGCACAGGAATTAGACTCTAACTAAGTCTGGCTCTGGATTAGATTAATACAAAGCTTTCTAGTAGGTAAATATTAAGATTATTACCTTTGGTCCTGGAAGTCCAAAGCCTGTTTCCCCCAAGGGGCCAGGAGGACCTGCAGGACCAATGTCACCCTGTAAAGAAACATTAGAATATCTGAAATAAATCACAGAATTTTGTAATTCTGCTGGAGTATTTCATCACAGGATAATTTTGTTTTGTAGTACACACACACACACACACACACACACCCCAATCAACCACAACATTAAATCCATAGACTGTGACCAGGGTGGGTATAGTAGCCAAAAATTAAATTTTTTAAAAATTAAAAATTAAGTAAAAATATTGTTATTTTAAAATAATATGAGTAAAAGTCATGTAAAAGTAAAAAGAAGTCGTCCAAATAATTACTCGAGTAAGACTAATAAAGTATTTATTAAAAATACACGTATCTGGGTAACTCTGACACACAGATTGCCAGTTCGCCCCTGCTGAAATGTGTTTATGCGATGTGTTTAGGAAGACACATATAGCAGCGCATGGCTCTTCTTTTTTATGGTCTGTGAAGTAAACATAGTGTGACGATCCGGCACTTTAGGGGTTAACTGTGGGTTCGCTGGGGATCCATGCTTGGGCCAGGGGTGGTATGGGGGACGTGTGATCAGCGCGTGGGTGCGGGAGGGGCGGCGAGTGCAGCTGGGCTCGTCGCCATAGCAACTCCCGGGTTTTTGGGGTGGTTTATAAAAGGGGAGGGGCGGTGCCAGCAGCAGATGGGAGCAGGAGTTTGTGAGAGTGTGGACTGGAAGAGAGGACAAGGGGAAACTGCAAGCCAGCTTGCTGTGAATCTTGTTAAATAAAAAGCAAGAAAAGGAATGCTCTGAGTGTGTGTGTCGCCTTCCTCCACCGTTCGTCACAGAGGCGGAGCCAGACAAGCCCTGAAGCAAGCCACCCAGTAAGCCTGCCAAGCGCCAGACAGAGTCGTAAGAGAGACGGCTGGAAACCCCAACGGGGCGTCGAGCATAAACCGGGCCGAGAGCCGGACTCGAGGAGGGGCAGCGTAGGCGGAGAAAGGGAAAGCCGTGAGGGAAACGGCTGGAGAAACCCTGCCAGAGCCGTGAGAGAGACGGCTGGAGAAACCGCGCCGGGAGCCGGACTCGACGTGGCCGTGTAGAAACACGGCTGGAAACCCCAACGGGGCGTCGAGAAGAAAGAGGGGTTGAAAGCCGGATTCGACGAGGGGCAGCGGAGAGAGAGAGGATGCGCAAAAGGGCAGCTGGGACCCGAGGATGTGGGTCGGCGAGCTGCGGCACGGAACGGAGCGGAGAGAAAGAGAAGCAGTGCAAAGGTGTATGTGGGACGGCGAGCTACAGGGCAAGTCGGCGAGAGTTGGAGAGCCCACAGAGCTGCAGTGCGAGTCGGGGAGAGGAGAGGTCGAGAGAGAGAGAGAGTTGGAGAACTTGCCGAGCTGCAGAGCGAGTTGGGGAGAGGAGAGGCCGAGCGAGCCGAGAGAGAAAGCGCTGTAGAACTCGCCGAGCTGTGGAGCGAGCCGGAGGGAGGAGAAGCAGTGCGGCGCAGCGGCCGAGACCCGGGCGGTGGGTGGAGCAGCGGAGCTGCAGTGCAGGTCGGCGGGGGGCCGACGAGGAGTGCGGCCGGGGGCAGGAGTTCGCGCCCCGGGGCACGTTTGGGTTTACTGTCTCTCCCGGAAAA
>JBBPDE010238135.1:0-12201 GCA_037974605.1 Nannopetersius ansorgii | reverse complement strand
AATTATTATTATTAGAGAAATATATATACTAAGATATCTAGAGTCTAACAGAATGCAGCTCTTTACCTGCACGCTCAGAGCAACCTGACTGATGTACATCATGTTCAAGTTCCATCAAAAGCCTCTTCTGTGTTCAAGCAATGAATCAAACAAACCAACAACTGAACTGAAAAAGTCCAAATAAAGAGCACACATACACACCACCGACACACCTCCCCCTGAACCACTCAGACTTTAATTACCTCTGCGAATACCCCTCTATTTATTACACTGCACATTCTCTGTCCCGCTCCTGCTATATTTGCTTCATTATATTTATTGCTGATCTGCATTTTTGCACACAATTCTCTACTGCTAGAATACAATACCTTTCAAAATACAGTATTCGTTCAGACTGTAGCTACTGTCGACTGAAGTAAATGTTGTCCAATTGGTTTGTTGGTCCACTCTTTTGTCAACTCTGCACTTCTGGTCTTGTGGTGTTTCTGTTCTGTTTTGTTGTTACACCGTGGTTCATTTCACAGTGTACTGTGTGCATATGGTTGAAATGACAATAAAACCTACTTGAGTTGAAAATAGCTTTGCTCCTGAGTGGGGAAATCAAAATTAGAGTATTGCAGAGATAAGAAGGGAGGGAAAGAACAACACACTTAAGAAAAATCTACTGATATGGAGGACTAAGAAGAAAAAGTTTGATTATTAAAAGGAGCTACAAACAAACAGCAAATATCATCAATTCAGATGTTTGTCTCTGAGAACAAAAAAAACATCTTTACATTCCATTCCATTCATTCCATTGACACGTTTTCCAAAAGCGACTTACAAGGAACACTTAAGTTTCAGGACAGTGTGAGAACCTGAGGAGGGTTCTAAGTGAGGAGTATGTAAGAAGAGTTGGGCAAGAAGACAGATCAGGAGAGGAGATGCTCTCTGAATAGGTGAGTCTTCAGAAGCTCATTCAGGCAGCTCATTCCCTCAGGTTAGACAAAGGTCTAAGCTGTTTTGACAAAGAACACTGCTTATCTGGGTTTTATGATGTTATCACATGTTGTATTATTGAAAAAATTAAGATAAAAGTAAGGAAAACCTATTGCATTAACTGAACCCTCCCTCAGCAATGAGCGTTAACTGGAGGAAACAAAGAAGCCATCTGTCCTTCACACAGTGAACTGTACTGGCCCCAGACTAGCAACTGAATATCATTTCAGTCATTAATGAGAATCAGACACACCCAGCACGCAGTGGTGAAATCATTTTCAAATGTTTCAAATGCAAATCCGTCTTTGCGAGGTCAGCATTGTCCAATGTATTTTTGATGAAATGGGTAAAACATGCCAGCAGCTGGTATCAATCTTTCATTTGCCTTGAATTATTGAAACAGGGCATAATTAAGCCTCATACAGTCAGTCTGGACGTTTTGGGAGGACAATCCTGTATTTGACAAGAAGACTCCAACTTGAAGATACATTCACAAACATCTCAGCAGATCATTTCCAGTCATGGTTTGTCCAAGATTCTTCATCTATTAGGTTGAGCCTAAAGTGTTGGTCTTTCTCAATTCCGATACTCGCATGATGTTGAGAAAACAAGAATAACTGCACCCACAAACATCCTGAAAGCCACACAATCACGACTCATTTAAAAGACAGAAAGGTCCTCCAGATTTCTGTCAAACAGAGGCTGACCATTAATCCAGTAAGGCTTCACTGCTGGAGTCCTGCGCAAACACTGTTAAAACACGAGCTGGCTCCTTCCACAGATACCTCACGTAGTGTGCACAAACAACCACAAATCACATGCACTTCAGGATTCCTGACAAACTGCCTGTCGGTCTTAAACACAACACTTGGACCGTTTTTCACATGTTCAGGGCAATGTAGGCCAAATAAGACACGACGTGGATGAATTACAAGCAAAGGAAAACAATGCAGACCTATCGGTTCAGCCCCCGTCCCCAGAGTAGACTTCATAACGCCGAAAGCACAACAAGCTGGGAACACTAAGAAGAGATTTATTGTTCTCCAGGACGCCGTAAAAGATGGAAAGAAAAATAACCTGAGGAGGACCCAGGCAGAGTGGTATTCACTATTTGTAAAAAATAAAACCCCAGAAGGGGTCTCAGTCAACTCCAGGGTTTGTGAAACTCAAGTGACCATCTGGGACTGCGAATGAGGTTCTGCATTCTTCTGAATATCAATCCAAGACAGTTATGATGTTTCAGGACTAGAGCCATTGTCGTTCATGAAATAAGCTCATTCATGGAATATGGGTGAACTGGGCCAAATCAGAGCATTATGCCTGAACCAATGAAAAAAATGCATTGACAGCGTTCAATTTTCATCAGTTGATTTGAATAAAGACCTGAATTTCTTCTGAAATCAAGAGTTAGTCCCCCTTTTGATGCAATAACAGAATCTACTCTTCTGAGAAGGCTTGAAAACATTGCTCTGAACACCTTCAGCCACTGAAGCATCAGGTACATTAGCCACTGAAGGTCGGGTACTGATGTCGGAAGATTAGTTCTGGACCACAAATGGCACTCCAACTCATCTGAAAAGGTATACATAGTTCCACTGGTTCTCAGTCCATTGCTGGGGCTTCATACACTGCTAGCTGATGTGCATCATTGGGGGCTCATGAGTGGCTATCCTGAGTTTTTCCTATTCTACTAGCTGTGCTTTTTTATAAAGATTACACAAGCTGTGTGTGAGGAAGTGAACAGCTGTGTCAGTAATGGGTTGCATCCTAAAGTAGCTGGATTTACTCAAGTGTCTGGATACTTTTGGACATGCTTTTTGTACAAGTAGACACTGTTGCCTTTAACATATATCTGTAATAGCATTATTAATTTTATAGGATAAAGAACATTTCAAATGTACATTATAATAATTACACTAAGTTAATAATTATAAACCACTTCTGTTTGGTTATTAAATACACATCATTTAAAATGCAGCTAACAAAAGTGAGTATTTGCTGGCATACAAGTGTAGCAGGATACAAAAGTGTCTGTCATCCGGCCTAAATACAAAGATAAGTAGAAGCAAAAACGGCTTGAATGCCACACAGTCTCGAAAATAACCTTTTGAGAATGAACAACGGTGCAAAACAGCCATTATCCTAATTGAAGGGTATGTGAGAAGGCCGCCCCTTGCTGCGCAGCGCTTCGTAACGCGGTATCTGCTCTCCTTAGTGACAGAACAAATGAGCTGTTTAGAGTTGTTGTGTCACCTTGTCACTCTGCCAGCTGATGTCTTCCCAGACAACCAAATGAGAAGACTGGAAGTCACCAATCATGATGCATATTTAAGGAATGGGCTCACTGTGAATCAGAGTCTCTGGCTGGCTGTCATGTTCTGAGCTCATCTCATGAGTTCCATTATACAGCAATAAGCTCATTCTTGCGTTTTCCACCACATTAATCCCATTGCATAACAGGATCCCAGAGTGCTGAGGTCAAGTATGATGGAGCAGCCAGAGAGTATCCGCTAATCATCTGTTCTGGACAGCGGCTGCCGGAAGATCTTAGAGGAACCTTGGAGGAACTTGATGTTTTTGAAGGTAGCTTCGTAACAGTTTAAAACAGTCAGTGCACGAATAGGAGTAGGCATCATTAACAATGCTTGGCAGGCCTTTGTTCCTGAACGGATGTGGGGTAAGGGTACAGGGGGACGTTTCCTTTTAGCAATCAAGGAGGTAAGGAGGAGTAATGGTTGTTTAGGAGGCCCAGCTGATAATAGTTGGAGTTTAGGTGGCAAGTTCAAGGAATTTTTGAGGGTGGGGTAAGGAAATGCCATGCTGGAAGAATAATGTGTTACAATAACACTTCAGACATAGAGCAGGGTGGTTACAATGGAGGGAGTACAGGGACTGAGAAAAGGACATGGGCTCTCTGACACTGAAATTCTTCTGAATGAAAAAAAAAAACATCGAAATCAGACATTACCATTCATCGGTTTGGACTAATGTTCATTTCATTCAGAAATAATATGGTGTGCATTAAAATGCAATAAACTGGACATCGTTGGGTGTTGTATGTGTTTTATTAATTTATATATTTATTAAATATGAATTTTTACAACATTACAAATAATGTCCTATAATTACTAGGGATGGGTGTTGTTTGAATTTTGGCGCTTAATCGAATCTGGTTCTTATTGATTCCCAATTTTGATTCCACAAAGGTAAAAAAAAAAAACAACAACAAATAACAAAACAAGCTTAAATAACAAAACAAGCTTCATTCAAAATGATTTGTTAACAATAATAAATAACTGAAGAAAGTAACATTACATAATATAAATGTGTATTTGTGCTTAATTTTTTTTTAAACAAACCTCTCAACTAAAACAGGTCCTGGCAGATAACCACACACATCCTAGCAGATGCGGTGTTTAAGAACTGATTTACAGAATAAAAAAACTTAGAAAAACGGGTACCCGGTATCAGCTATTTTTCAAATCGGCTCTTATCTGGAACCTAATTTCGGGTTCCATTCCTGATAATTACCCATTTATAGTCATTTATGTAAGTTTTGATCCACACTTTTTGAAGCATTTGCAGTGTTCCTTTTCCAACAAATAACTGAAATCCATGGTCTTATTAAGCTGTATCAACAATTTAGTCATTTATACACATGGGCCTGTAAAGCAGCTTTATATCATTGTAATCAGGGCAGTGTATATGTTCCGTAAACGGTCTTTCTCAGCTACGGCCACAGTAAATGGGTATGGTGCTCATGGGACTGCTGTGTTAAAAACACATCTGTGGAACAAACAGATGGGGCAAGGCAGGGCCCCTAACTACTACAAAGAGCCTCCGCTGCTACCCAGCCCCATCTGTAAACTGAATACCAGCCACAGGAGAGAAAGAAGAGCTGTACACACACACACACACACACGTGCACTCTCACACATCAAAAGATTAGGCCTCTTTTCAGGATAGGACCAGACTGACTAATCAGTTTGGGGAGCGATCACTTGAACACCACAGACACCTGTATCATTGTATGACGTCAGTGTTCACTCCTGCAGGCAGGAGGATCAAAACATCTGTGTCGAAACACAGCCATTGATGACTAGAAATTCATCAGAGCTGAGAGATGAAAGGGCAGTATGATGGATGGCCAGAAGATGTCTGGTTCCCTTCTCTCGCTCCCACACACAAATACACACACACACACACACACACACACACACAGAGGCAGACAGACACACACACACTAACTGGGAAATGAGGGAAGCAGTGTGTACTCAGAACCAATGTACTAAACATTCTGTGAATGATCATTTTCTCCAACTCTGTGCTCATGAAATGAGTAACACGATCTCCCTAATCATGTTTACCATCGGTCAATCTTCCCTTCAGTCCAGTTTAATGGAACTGTTGGGCAAAAAAAGCTCAAGTGTTCTCTCCTTGAACAGAGTCACTCAGTCACGACATGTTTGCTTCTTTACTCTTGAACCGGCTAATAAGTAATGAGACTTTACATCACACAGCTGCTTCAGACCAAATCTATTAAATATCTATTTTTTCATTAACAATTAATTATCTGTATTTTTATTTTAGCAATACATTATCTGTATTTACATTATCTGTATTTAGCAATACATTATCTGTACCACTAGGCTACCAACCACTAGCTGGTAGCCTAGTGGTTAGGGCATTCGCCCTGTGACCAGAAAGTCCGGGTTTGATACCCAAGATCGCTATGCGCAGCTGAGGTACCCTGAGCAAGGTACCGTCACCGCGCACTGCTCCCCGGGTGCCGTGTTCGTAGCTGCCCCCTGCTTCACTTGGTGAATGGGTTGAATGCAGAGGTTGAATCGTGCTGTGGTGTGTTCAGCAATGGTCACTTTCACTATTTTTACATTAGCAATACATTATTTTTATTTGTCCATTTTGCTACTAAACACGGCAGATATGTCTTTCTAGACATGATTCATGATTTTCTCCATTGTTCTAGATTTTAGGATGTGATTCAGTGTCCAAAACCACAAAGGCAAGTCTTCTTGAGTCTCCTTAACCATCCGGTGTAGTCTGAATTCTGATCATTGGAGGGGTATTCGCTTCTGTTGCTTGTTAGTTATGTTAGTTCCACCTCAAACTTAAAGCATTAAAATTGTCTTGGCTCACTGACTACAAAATCTGCAAATTTGACTTTTACCCCAAACTGTTCCGTTAAAAGGGCGAAGAGAAGTTCTCACACATCAGGAGAGTCATTTTTTAAGTGTGTGTTTTAAGGCCATCTGGGGTCTCCAGTTTTCCCCACCTGGCCCACGCTCAGCACCACGGCTAACGTTCTCCACATGGTAGCTGATGCTGTGCTTCCTGCAGGCTCCTCTCTCTCCCTCTGGACACCCTCCAGCTCTCAGTCAGCTGCAGCCCGTGTGATCTGGCCCCGTTCCCATGAGTCTTCAAATGCTACAAATCAGCTCTCAATGTGCTCAAACATTCCTACTTCTCTCTCACACACAAACAGATGCACTCAGAGAACCGTACTTCACTGGAAAACTCACATAGTTGGAGAACCTGACTGCTTTACACTACTTAAAACTGTTAAATATTCCTTATTATAACTGTGGCCTCTACTGCGAACAACGAAATGTGATGGTAAAGGAGACTTTTGCTCTGCTCAAATCTTTACCCTGAGCAAAAAATCACTTGAGTCTCCTCTAGAGACCTCAGTTTCTGCTCATATTTGCCAAGATCATACCATTAATGTTTATTTGCACTTTTAACTTTCACTCTGTTTTTGGGTAACATTATCTGTAGGGATGCACCGATTGTAGTTTTCTTGGCCGATTCTAATTACCGATTTTTTTGTAAGTGTGATCGGCCGATATCGATTTTTCCGATACCGATTTTTCCCCCAGATAACAGAAAATTACAGCTGCTGGGTTTCAACTTATTTAATGTAATGTGGTAGTTACTTTCCCTGTTCATTGGTTACTTTTATAATAGTGATACATGATAGTGGCAACCCTATAGCAAATACAAACAAAAATCTCATTTTCTTTAATATAAAGCTTTTTTTTTCATTACAAAATTTCTTTACAAATTTAAGTAAATAAAATGTAATACATAAACAAATAAATAAACCCCCGAAAAAAAGATCGCCTTGAAATCGGCAATACGTGTGAGTGATTGGCCGATCAGGCCAAAAATCGTCCGTTTCCGATCACTGGCCGATCAATCAGTGCATCCCTAATTATGTGTGTTGGAATTTCAAGAGAATCAGCATTACGTCTCTTGCGCCATCAAAGAGCAGGCATTTGAGCAATAAAATCCGGAATCAATTATACTAGCATGTAAAATGATGGGGCAGCTGGTGGTCTAGTGATCAGGGAGCTGCCCATGCAATCAGAAGGTTGTGGTTTTGAATCCTTTGTGCCACCACTGAGGTTCCCTTGAGCAATGTACCGACCCCACACTCTGCTCCCCGGGTGCCCCTCATTGGTGGCTGCCCACTGCTTCACATGGTGAATGGGTTAAATGCAGAAAAACAATTTTACACTGTTTCCTCTGTGAGCTGTGGTGTGTTCCTGTGTGACTATAAGGGGCCACTTTACCAACTCGGTGATGCCACAGTCATCTATGACCAGGGGTCTAAGAAAGACACAATAACAACAAGCAAGTTCACGGATCGCGTGCCCTCTGAATGTGTGTCCTCTCACACGCCCAACTAGCTGAATTGTCTGTTAGCTGAATTGACAGCTATTATCCTCCTTCAAGCATGAAAAGCTGTCTAATGAAATTGTGCTTCATGTCATTTGGAGGTAGCATGTGCTAGACTTCACCTTCTCAGTGAGAAAATGGAGCAACACTTACTATGACATACTATAATACATAAATGCAATGTATTTGCTAGCTTTGTGTATTTTTTTAATAAGTAGTGAGAAAAGCTATAAAAATCAAATCTCCTATTATAAAAGTGGCCTGAAAACACTAGAAAAATAGTGTAAACGGGTAATTGCAGTAGCTTATAATGTTTATCAAGTTCTTTTTAGCCTCAAAACACATGAAATAGAAATAGGATACTGAATAAAACGAACACCGTTTGGTGTTCGTTTTATTCTGTGCATATTATAGGTGGCATAGCACATTTTTTTTCAATCTCCAATTTATAATAAATCATTAAAGTGATCTCCATCTTTTAAATGATGGTGTGTATTCATCTCTTCCCAGCACTGACTACACAAGCCGAGACAGGAAAGAGCTTAGAAGTCAGTAAATCGGTAACAAAAGGAATAAAACCATTCATTATTCTTTTATGACTTTGAAAAGCCCCTTTAATGAGATGCTTATTCACATTACATGCTTGAGACCCCCCTCTAGACATAGTGCAAGAGCACCCCCTTGTGGATGCATTCCCTAGCGTGTGTACAGCTGCATGGTAGCTGTTCAAGTTTAATGAGAGGTGAGGCCTTTCCCCTGGTGCACTCACACACACACACACACACACACACACACACACATATACACACACACATATACACAGATGAAAGCGCCACACACACCCTGCTGTGTGAGCTAATCAAATCGACTAAGAACCGCAACCCCTTAAAGCAGTCCAAGTCAGACAAAGCCAAGAGTGCAGCATCAGAGCAGAGGACGGCGCCGTTTGGTAATATTTTCTTTCCAGCAAAAAAGAAAGGGTGGAGAAAAAAGAAAAAAACAGCTGCTTCAGGAGCGAAGCCGCAGACACATGACAGGCGCATATGGAAACACTGCTCTCAGCGCTGGACTGTCAACCGCTCCCTGAGGAGAGAAGTGAAGGGCGAAGCTGGGCTGCCGTCAGCCAGTGAGCTACTGAGTCAACTGACTGTGATGTGGACAAGCGACCGAGACAAAAACACTGTCAAAACACGGTCGTACAAAACAGCAACGCACACAAACAAGTCTGAATAGAAATGTATCAACATACAAGGAAAACTGTGGATTACAAGAGATAAAAAAACAAGACATCATCATCACAGTAGGATTTCTGTCCTTTAAGGCAGTGGTCCCCACACCCCGGGCCGGGAGTCATGTGGTACCGGTCTGCGGGCTGCACAGAAAAAAAAATGTGTCTGTTACCCGTGTTCTGTTGTCGGTTCGTTGTTATGAAAATGCTGTTAATAAAGCTGCGAGTACACACACGTTTATTATTATAGTTTTAAAGATACCCCATTATTATATATTTAAAATATCCCCATTTTTATGCGTATCATTTATTTGTATAAATACGTATATGTATATTTATCTGCCACTGCTTAAAGGTTGGGCCGTGAACATAGTTTCTGATATTAAACCGGTCCATGACCAAATAAAGGTTGGGGACCACTGCTTTAAGGCCTACATCTAAAAGCAGCTACCTGAGCACATCTATATACTTCTAGCTAAGGTCAAATTAACAGTCCTACAGCTTCATAATGATTTATACCTTTGAAAAATGGGAAAAAGGTCATAAAATGGCAGTGTATTAGCTCAATCTCACCGTGGATATAAAACCAAGCTAGAACAAAAAACATGTCACATTTGCATCTCTGCATTCAGCACCTTGCACAACCTCCATTTGCCAAGAAAGCAACAAGGATTCTACTCTTATAATGCCTCAATAAGTTGAAGAAAACAGATCCTCCAGGGTCCTATGTCCTCTCTCCCCAGTTCCCCCCAGTGTCTTTTTGTAGCCAAGCCTGCGACAAAATTATTATTATTATTATTATTATTATTATTATTATTATTATTATTATTATTGACTGCATTACATTACCAAGTAATCACCGTCCTCTGATTCAGCCCAGATTTAGCTTTTCAGCTGCCAATAAAACATCCAATACAAAAGAAAAACACTCAGTGATTTGATTTCACTTTTGATTTCATTTTTTCCCTGTTTGTTGCAAAAAACCCTCTTTTGCACTACAAATTAAAAAAAATTATTACACCCAGACAATTAGTACTTTGCTTCTCCCACTGTATGACAAACTGTTATCTATAAAAATGGATACAAAATTAAATTTTCTGTTTAGTTTACGGTTTATTATATCGTCGCTGTCGGGCGGAAACCTCGTATCTCCAAAACGGCTATTTTTCAGGAAACTACTGAAAAAACGATTTATATTCTAAATGAATGAATACTGTGTCATCAAACATCCCAAGCTATTTTTTTCATTGGTTAATCATTTCAAAATTTTACAGACCCACGTGGAGACTGACCAATAGCATCGATTTATGAAAAAAACAACAAAGACCAAAAGTGGAGTTACGAGGTTTCCGCCCGACAGCGACGATATACATTATTTATCATTACTGTTTAGCTATACATAATTTTTTCATAAACAAGAGTATTTTTATACATCAAAAAAACGCATAAGCAAGTCCACTTGGCATTACTGAGCAAATTATTTAAGGCGAGTGTGTGATATAGGCAGACAGTTTGTGCACTTTCATTAGTGGTGAGCTCCATTAGCCTCACAGCTTCAGTGCCAAACCAAGCACCAAACATCTCGTCTGATCAACTACATTTAAAGTGACGGGGAAATTGTGCACATCATCACTTGTTTACATGTTCAGTTTGGGACTTTCTGCTCTCTTGTGAATACACGGACCGTCTTAAAGGGTTTTAACCTTTTCATAGCATCCAGTCGTTCGTGCACAGGCGAGGACACGCCACTGCAGCTCCACAAAGCCAACACCTGTCGAGATTAAGCAAGAGCTACAACCGAGAGTGGCGTCATTGTTTTCACAGTCCTCATCCCCTCAGTCTCAACCTATAGATACAGAGGGGCCGTCAACATGGCCTGCAGGAGGCCAGGAAAAATCATCGGACCGGCAACATAAACAACACCTTAATGACTCAGAGAGTCAAGTCGGAACAGATAAGGGATCTGACGCCACACCGTGTCGGCTACTTCACTGAGGAGCGAGTGCATCATGATTGCCAAATGGATGTTGTGACATAAAGAAACACCAGTAAATCACGGCTGTCTTTTAGCCGTGAATCAAGTGATAAACAAACTCTTTGTGTGAAGACGAGAGGTGAGGAGCCAAGTGACGTAATCGCTCTGGCGCAAAGCCCAGAGGCCTGATGCCGCTTGAGCGAAGAACCTTTACGGATGATTAAGAAGCATGGTGGGTTATTCTAAAAATACTAAAGCACTCAAAGATGAAGACTTAGTAGCAGTTTATTCTCTTGTGCAGAATATATTACTGTCAAAAAAAAGCCATTTTTTGTTTGCCCCCTAAACACACACACACACACACACACACACACACACACACACACACACACACACACACACACACACAAGCTGTCCCTTACACAACATGGACATTTCATGATGACTGGTACAACAGAAATGTTTTAAATAAGACAAGTGTTTAGTTTAAATTGTAAATGAGGATGTTGTTACTTTAACATGCATCACAATTAAGGATGACCCCCGTCCCCCTTTAGCTTTTCGTTTTTACTTCACCAACAGGTCAAGCATAGCCGTGTGACTGGTGAGTCACTTTTAAGTGGAGAGCTAGGCTTCTGGGCATGTGTGTCATATTCCGTGTAACAACCGGCTCGTCATTCAGGAGAAGGAAAAGTTGAACTAAGCAAGTAAAACAGGGGGTAAAAACAGCACGAGGTCAGTTTGCACTCCTGGCTAGTATTAACTTTGTCACCTCGTTCTCGTAAAGCCAATCAATAGTGTAAACACAACTTGGTGGAGCATGGAGAAGAGTGTAAGGGGACATGTAGCCGTGGAGAAAGATCCATTCAATACTTTTACACAGGAGGGGAAATTCTCCACTGTGTTCATTCAAACATGTGGTTGTTAATTAACAATAAGAACTGCAATTATATTAGGCTAGACACATACACCCAGAGGCAGACAGAGGGATGGGTGGAAAAATACACACACACACAGTCACACAAAGACACACAAAGACACACACACACAGTCACACAAAGACACACACACATGATCTGTTTGCTAAGATGCCAGACACGACAGGTTAAAAAAAAAAAAAAACACACACACACACACACACACACACACATACAAAAACACAGACACACAGACACAGTCACACACACAGTCACACAAAGACACACACGCACATGCACACACACACATACACACACACACACAGATGAACACACAGACACACACACACACACACACACACACACACACACACACACACACACACACACACACACACACACAC
>JBBPDE010238116.1:0-12201 GCA_037974605.1 Nannopetersius ansorgii | reverse complement strand
GAGAGAGAGAGAGAGAGAGAGAGAGAGAGAGAGAGAGAGAGAGAGAGAGAGAGAGAGAGAGAGAGAGAGAGAAAGTGGCACTACAGAAACAATAACAGCAAAGCGTGTAAACTTTGTTTGTGTTTTATGTTTCTATTTATTATTCAGAATTCATAATCAAGTAAGAAGAGTAAGAATAGTTTTGTGAAGTTCATTCAAAGAAAAAGAAATTGCTTTTTGCCTGTAATATAAAACATTAAATGAAATGTTTTTTTCTGATTCATTGATTAATCAAAGAATAATCAATTGATTAAGTAATCATCAAAACAGTCATTTGTTGTAGCCCTAAGATGACTTCTTCGTAAGTTTGAGTTGAAATGTGTATTCTCATTATATTTAAATATATTTAAAGTATAATTAAATACAATGATTAAGTGTGCATTAATGAACAATTGCCCCACAGCCAAAAAGTTCACCACCTAACAAGTTTAATCACTGAGTGTAACCAGCTGCAAAGATCCATCTTTTTACCAGCTTCAGGAGATGACCATCACACACACACACACACACACACACACACACACACACACACACACACACACACACACACACACACCATCATGGGCCTCATGAATAGTAGAGATGAGATAAATATTAAATGATGAGGAGTCATGTTGCAGAAGCTGGACGTTTTGGCTTCCATGGCCATTCACATATTTCTAAAGACTCTAGTGAGATGATGGACGGATGATTTCTGTGTTAATGGATGTTTGTAAGATCCTGTTGTGGCCAATATCCAAAGCAATATATATAAAACCCATACAATTATACACTTAAAACATAACCTTTGAAGCTCTTTTCAGGCAACCCACAAACTCAGTAAGTAACAGACACTCTTATTTTCACTCTATGCTTCTCGAGGGAACAGTTTAGGCTTATTGGCCACGGCATGAGTAACTTTGTATAATAAGCATGTTGATGATAAAGAATTGAGCTCTCATGAATAAGAGATGGTAGTGATAGAGTTTCACCTCCTAGAGCACAACTCATTGCACGAATATGATGAAGAGTGAATAGGAAATTCCACATTATGGCAAGATGGGCATGCTGATACAGAGATGACAGAAAGTGTACAGAAAGAGAGAAATGAGAAAGGTCAAACTACTTATCAAAGAGGCTTTGTAGAAAACACAAGTACAGACCGTCATAATACTAGTAATTAAAATGTGCACTTTGTGGTATGACGACTAACATTTAAAATTTTTACATCATTTGACAACACAAGCTGTCTTTGGTGATACATGGCCTAAAGATTATGATGAATGGACTAGTAGAAATGGTTCAAAGTATTTGTAAAAGTATACATTAACTTTTATGCTACATTATGAAAGATTTTCCCTTCTTAGATGTGAGGTTGTGTTTCAACAGCATGATGTTTTGTAGGGCTGTGTAGAATTCACATTCAGTTTGTAAACTCAGCCAACAGAAAAAACGTAAAGGAATTGTTAACAGAAAAGTTAAATCTCCTTTTACTCCAAATGAAGCTGATACACCAAGCTGTGAGGCTAATGAAGTTAAAAATTAATAGAAGTGTACAACACTTAAACATCTTGTCGGGTGATCCACAAGAGTTTTGAATCAGAAATGGGATCTAAATATTTTCGTAAGATAATAGGCAGAAGTCATCCTATGAAGAGGTGTTCTTCACTTTTTGGTAACAGAACTTGGATTTATGATCTTTGCTTATTAATGCTGATTGAATGGCCGCAGAAGGGGTTCAACTGAAAAATCCACCCAGTTCATTAAAACAGCCTTGTAACATTTGTCCCAGACAAAACTGCTTTTTCATGCTCAGCAAAGAAATATTTTCTTTAGACTTTATTCTCAACTTTATTCTATTAGTTGTAGCAAAGACTAAGCAAAAGATAAAATAATCTGGATTACTTATTAAGATAGCAGCAGTGATCTGCAATGTTTTACTGATAGAGGTAATTCTTAAAAGGCTAGTACATTTAGTAGTAGATGTTTTGCATGGCACACTAGTGTGCAATCCATTGATGAACCAAATAATAATGTTTGGAAAACCCAAACATCATAAACTGATTTGGATATCCATGCTGGATTTGTATATTTCCACTTACTTCAGGTGACAGACAATGTATTGTGTTTGTGTAGGTGTCACTGTAAAACGTGATGGCGGTTTGCCAGTGTGACACCCCTTTTTCCACACACAAATACAAACACACATTAGTTACATTATAAGGATCACATTAGTTACAGCATCCCTCCTTTTAATTACACACACTGTCAGCCGCATTTAATCTAGGAATGGTGCTTAATACATGCATTATTATTGTTGTTGTATTTATTTTTGTTATTGCTGTTGTTATTATTATTATAGTAGATAACACTAGTACTCTGCACACAGCAGAGGAAGATTCAATTCCCCATCCAGGTGGGTAAAGGGAAAACAGGCATGTCTTATCACATTACAAGGTCATATATTGAAGTCAAAAAGCAAGCTAATACACACCCATACACACCCACACACACACATACACAAACAAATAAAGGCTGTCGCTGACCACTGGAGAAGGGGGTAAAGGGGGCTAACAATTCCTGTAGAGAAACTTACGTATTTAAGTCCATAACAAAAACTATGGTAATAAAGGCGTTGAATTTTCTCCATTTGTGCACCATCAGCCTCTCACTAGAGTTTTAACACCTCTGTAATCTCTTACAGTATAATAAACGTGAATGTCTGATTTCTGGGGATCTCTGAAAATGAGTTACACATGGTGAGGATTAGACTTTGATAGTGGATATATCAATATTTCATAAAAAAACTGCAGGGTCACACTCACTCACACTTATACATGATTCAATCTCCTGATCCTATATATACATGACTTGAGAGATACTTTTGCCACTAAATACGCTCAGTGTTGGATCAAAATCCCATTTTCATGAACCATCATTTGTCAATTGATTACTATCAAAGTGAAGAGCAAATTGACTCTCCAAGCCCTATTTAATTACCTCAATCTTAAAAATAATTGAAAATAGAATGATTATCGATGAGTCTATCCAGCGACTTTCCCCACACACAGGCCAACGTCATTGTTTCATTATGGCTACATTCTGCAGCATCATTCTTCATCACCAAGCCACCAACTAAATTTGTTTCTCAGCTCTTCAGCTAAGAATGGTGTCTTATCCATCATTTAGAAAATGCGAAGAAGTTCTCTCGACACATCACCAGCAATATCATTTACCACTACATCAGTTCCTCCATTATGGATTGTTGTGGGTCAGTCTTCCCAAATCAAATCATCTACAGAAAACATGTGCCTTACTCCACATAGTTTTTGATTGACAATGGTTTTAAATTGACAAGCAAGTTTTATTAGTGAGCTTATTAAATAGAAAGTTTTTCTTATTATACATTATACATTGTTGTGGTGTGACAAAAAACTCAAATGTTTAACCTTTTAAAATTTTTTATAAAACTTGATGATAAAACTAGACCACAAAACATTTTAATAAAAATATCTGCTTTTTCCCTTCACAACAAATATTTTTTTCAAACCCATAAACTGCTGATAATTATGCCAATGCTTAGACAGCTGTGTATTTGTCTTCTAATCTGAAATGAAAACTATCAGTGAAGATAAAGGGCAAGTCATGTAGTACCAACAGTACATCTATAGTAGGTACAGACCCAACGGTGCAAAGCCATTAGTAATAAACGGAGATCATCCACTAACTTGCACTATTGTAAAATATTAATTTCCTAGAACACTGCTCTGTGTAAGAACATTATCTTCAATTTATATCCGCCCAAATGTATCGATACACCTCAGCACCTCAGCATGGAGGGTTCACCTATTACTTTACTTTATGTCAGGGCTACTGCATGTATACTGCACTGACAGGATGTGACAAGAGTTGGGCTAGACTTGGCTTTTCCTTTTGGGCACTGGCACCCTTTCACAGATTCCCAGTCAGCTTCTGGCGAAATGTGCATCCGTTCATGCTGGATGCCAGCTGAAGGAGGAAAAATATTGTGACTTGAGACTGACTCACTGCAGCAGCTCTGCAGAGGAAGATAAAAATGTACATCAGATTACATGACAAAGCTCAGCTGTGAAAAGGCAATTTAGCGCTTACAGTCAGTCTCCATGACCATTTTGGGACTGCTGACGAATTGAATGCGGGCCATCTAGTGATGTAGCTGATGCATGTAGGTCCATCTTCTCTCATTTCACACTCACACATCCAGGATGTTCCAGTGCCGCATGTCAAAAACATTACCACACCTCATGTGATAATACAAAAGCATGGAGGTCGCAAGTAATCCACCTTATGGCATCTAATGTCTCTCCTTACCCAACATAACCTCTGCCAAGTGGAAGCAGATTGGGTTGCTGCAAAAAAGAAGCATGAAAAAATGTGTGCTTCACTGAACCAGCTTGGCTCTGGCTGCCTTTTGTGCAATTAAATGGAACATACGGGGGTGTTTCAGCACCAGAGCAAGACGAAGATCGACGCCTACCCAGAACTCTGAGCGGCAGGGAAGCTCTAATCCACCTTCTGCCCACTCTCCATCACCCTGCCGCAGTTGATGGGTTCTGTTTTATTCCTGTGAAATGGGATGGGCTGGGTTGGGAGAGAAGCTCAGTAAGGGTCAAGATGCCCTCAGTCTGATATAAATGAAACAGCAGAGGCCGGCTTTCAGACACTTATGCAATCCCATGCCATATTGTGATTATAAAGCAGATAATCAAAGCAGGACCCTGAGTTATTGTAGAAGCTCTGAATGAGTCAGTGGATTTTTCAAAGAGCAATGGCACCCAAATCAACATGAAACTTCCTCTAGGACAGTGCTTTTCATTCCTAGATTTCTGCCTAAGGGTGACCAATACAAATTGAATTTAGACCACCTGGACAATAATGATATAATAAACTCAGGACAAAAAATTTGCCGCTTGTACAGTAAAGACTTTCTCAATGTCGTATCATATAAAATCAAAACATCCTGATGGAGGCGAGTACACCCACTCCATCCAAAATAATTAATACACTATTTTTTTTAAAGGCCTACAGAGAATGTTGTTTATATTTCAGCAGTTTTCAAGCACTTGTTCTGAATGCACTCTGTACAGAATTACTCTGTACAGAATCATGCACTTCGTACAGAATTCACTTGATTTATGAGGGAAGATATTTAATTGTATAATATTTCAGCTATCTTGCTTTTAGGTAAAATATTTGATTTCAAATTAAAAATATAAACATTTATTTTATATTGTGCATTGTTTGCTAAATGCTAAATAAATATTTTCATAGTTTTGTAACAGATTAATTCTTTTAATAATTTAATAATAATTTCTTTCAGTGTTTTTGTTTCGGTTTTCAGCCAAGAGTTTCCTCATTTTCGGTTTTGGCCAAAAAAATTTTTTTACAGTACATTCCTACTGTTTATGTAAGTAAATGTTCTCTTAAGTTTTTGGACATTTTAGCCAAAAACTGGGTCCACGTTTCAGCCAAAGTTCATCTAATAATAATAATAATAATAATAATAATAATAATAATAATAATAATAATAATAGCAATAATAATAAGAAAAAGAACAAGAAGAAGAACAAGAACAACAACCCCAGCAATACTATACAGAATTGCATAGTTTTCCAAACCTAATAATTAATTTTTACAAGTACTTACAGCACTAGAAATCTTACAGATGCTTTTTTGCTAAACTACTACAATTTATTTTCGCAAGCCTTTCAAAATCATTACAAAATCATGCACGGTTTTAAATGCTGTTATTTCAGTGACATAGCACACAACTGTAAAATCCATATCACCCCAGAATTTAATCTTTTTAACAGCCCTAGTCTTCTAGTTAGCATTTTTCCTTTTCTAACACAATCACTCAAAAGGGCGTACTAACGAGCTAATAAATTGGATTGGGAGCAGAGAACACACCAAAAGCAGCTCAGGAATACTCAGCCAGAACAAGGAGGGGAAATCACTGAACTGGAGGCAATGTCTCTGCTCCTCACTCACAACTGCAATTAAAATGTCGATTAAACTAAAGTGTTCAACTGTATTAATTCAGTATAATAATTAATTTGTAGGTACATGAGCCCTTTAAGCAAAGTTTCAATAAACGTTTTTCTTTGTATTTTTCACTTATTTCTGGCCTTGGTACTGATGAGTCACATTGCTACATTACTGACACGAAATAAAAAACATGTTTGCCTCCTGCCTGCACTGCACACGTCTCTTAATGCATCATTCTGTACCTTCACTTGTGGACACCTGCAGTGTGACTAACCACAGAAGCCTGTTTTGATCATGAAGGACACGCAAACGGGAGAGTGGCGGCACACTCGGAGACGATGAAAGTTCAGAGGATTTTCACTCACAGGGGGAATCATCAGTGTTTACCTTCCAGAGACAGACAAAAATGTCTTTGATTCAGGATGGAAAAGCTTGATTTACAAATGGAGCAAATAATCTGACAAACAGAGTCACCATTGAGTACACCATTGAGTTAAAAAGAATTAAAAGACACTACTGCAGACTAAAAACTCTCTTAGACAACTTTTCAATTGTTCTACTCACAGGAGCAGATAAATACGCCAGTGAAGCAGAGGAACCCTTAGCTACTAGGCAATGCTTTGGCCTAATCTTCTCTTCCAAGGGAAGAACTCTCTAGGTTTGAAATACCATATCCCAGCATTAATTGGTCATCAAGAACATGCCCCTTTTTAGTCTGGAACTGGGATAAGATTTTAATGAGGTTCAGTCTACTCTTTTGCTAGATTAATTACCACATTATGAGCATGTCAGCTTCCCCAAGGTTTAATGACAGTAAGAAAGATATTTAACTCCAAAAACAATCTGTCATCCAATTAATGCTTTTGCAGGGCCTGCTCTCTTTACAAAAAGGGCAGTGAGAGTTAGCCTTGAGGTAATTAGCTCATGGTTCTCCTTACAGCGGATGTGCATTGGGGATTTGCCTTGTTTTAAGGGACATATTGTAAAATTAAGCCTAGTTTTGGATTAAATTGCACCTAAGTTGGGACTCCTCACTCCATTTTAACGTAAGATTATGCAGAGCATAATGCATTTAATGATAACTTAACTTATGAATGTAATATTATTAGAAAATATTCAAACTCTCTTTTCCTTCTAAAACAGAAGTGAGGGTGAGTTTTTGTGATTTTTTTAAGAATTTAAAAGCTTTGATTGGCAGCTTATTTTTCCACCATGGATAAAACTGCCTTGTTTGGCAATAAGGGCAAGCTAGACTTAACAAATTGGTCCACTGGCAGAATATATGCATGAAGAGTTGAAGGCTATGTTTTATTTTCAGCTGGTTCTGTAGATTGACCAGTGCAAAAAGCACAATGTAATTTTATGAGGTAATTTCACAAGGTGCTATACAAGAGAGTTGCACCAACATGGTAAACTATCCAGTGGCTACTGACCAACATCTGGCCTACATAGATAAGTCTTAAATGCTGTACTTTTGAACAGCTTTTTTTGTTGTGAAATAAAAAGCAAGATATGGCAAAAAAGAGAGACATAAGTGCGTGAGATCCATTGCTACTGAAGTGGCACACAATAAAGCTCTGAGAATAGGTAACTTAGGAATTTGTGGAAAAATAAATGTTCTGACATTCTAAATGTCCAACAAATGAAGACTGGACAGATAAATGCTAATACAGAGATGGACAACATGACAATATATCGTCCTCATCATAAATTATTTCACATTACACCACAATACACTTTTCTAAGAGTGAATATAACCAGATTGATCATGGTCAATTATTTGTGCGTAAAATGTTAAATAAAAAAAAAAAACGACTATATTCATTTTTGTCTGTAGCAAATAGTATGATGGGTGGGTTTCAAGACCATGACTATCATGATGTTGTCTACCTCTACAAGAAGCATAAAGAGATCTTCCATACAAGCAAAAACCATTTTCTGCTGACCAAGATTAAATGATACTTAAATATAAAATAGAAAATGTACATGAATTTACACAATACTGGCCAGTATTTCAATTACGCATACACATACCCTCATTCACACTTGACTCGATCTACAGAAACAGGGTAATGAGGTTGGGGCGGTTTTCCATCAGAAAGTATATAAGGAGGCAAGAGCTTTGGCCATGCATTACTGAACACAAGCTTGTGACAGGAATTTTAAGAATTCAGTCACACAGGGAAAGTTTAGCGATAATATTACACACTGAGAATTAAATAGTCACCCCTGAAATGATCTTGTTAAAAACCACACATGCATTAGGTCACTGATTTAAAATGACAATCCAAACTCTACAACAAAATGACTTTTAAGTCTGTCTAAGTCTAACACATACTGTTTAAGTTTTAAACATAGCATTCACTCTCCAATACATGCAAACAGCGGCAAAAACAGCTTATGCATTTTTGTGATGTCAATACATTGCAGTAGGAGAAGCATGAGGCCAATCAATCAGAACAGAGCTTATTAACATATATCAGTCTTAAAGAGACATTAGCAAAAGCGCCCTGTTCAATTCTAATAACAGTAAAAACAGGTAAAGACTAAATATTAAAATAACGTATGACTCTTTGAAAAGTAAAACTACACACATCGTACTACAAACTACATCGTAACTAAACAAGAAAATGTTAGAGTAGCTTGTTGGAGCTTTAATTAAACAGTGCAAGAACATTATTTGAAATTAGGAAAAAGAAAATTCCTGAAGAAGTTTTAAATGGGCCTTCGGCTCCATTCATTTCAACGGGCAGGCCCATACTAAATCAGTGTCTTTTGTTGCAATGCTGCTTTTGGTTCCCGCAAAGAAACTTTAATTGGATGATCCAGTGAGAACTAAACTGATTGTTTTCCACGGAAATCTCCAAAACAGCTAAATTTCCAGTTATTGGCTGATGTCCTCCTCTTTTCATTTAATTCTACTAAAAGCCCTATGCCGCCTAAATGCCCTGCAACTTCTGGCAATGCAGCTCAGTATCTCCGTTAGACCGGCAATCCGTGCACTCCCGGAAAAAATGTTTTACAGTGTCGAACCTAATTATGCCACCAAATATGCTCCCAGAACACTTTAATTTCATTTTAAAATTAGTATAATACATTACCCTTAACAAAAATATAAACATAAACTGTACTGTACTGTACAGTTTACACTCCTGAAGTGCTAGAATGTAAATACAGATATTACCGTTGCACAGACTTCACTGTAATTCATACACGGCGTTTTCTTTGGTATGCCTGTCGTTTCCCTTTGTATAAGTAGGGTAAATACAGTAAGAATTTAATGTATTTTTTATTAATAAAAAATAGAGTAAAATGTAGGAGTAACCACCAATCCTTTTCCACAGTTCAATAATTTACTGTTCATCCACTGGCAAGTTGTATTGTACTAATAACTGGCACTACAATACATGAAGAATTATATATTGCCACAAAATAAAATACTGTATCTGCTGTTTCCATGAATTTTCTGTGGTTTTGGCCAAAATTCTTGGCCAAATTACGTACTGGGAAATATTTTGGGTTTACACTATTAGGGTTTACACTGTTAAAATAGGCATTTATGGTATTTTTTTGACCAATGCAGAACAACGCGTTTGTTCACTATACGTGGGTGCTCTTGGAACGTGAGCCCCGTGAATAGTGTTCACATAATATAGCGGCTCCATACCAATTAAGGCTTTTTCTAAAACCATTCATCCAAGCCTGTAACCATTTAGTAACCTTAATTTTTAAGGGTGACTTAATGAAAGTAAGCCACTGAAATCCCTCAACGCAACCACATAGCGCTGACAAAATGCTCACTTAGTCGCACGCGTGTGTGTGTGTGTGTGTGTGTGTGTGTGTGTCATTAGGTTGATGTATTCAGTTGAGCTCCTCTGTGAGTGTGTCTTATTATGAAGGATGGAGATAAAGCTCTCTGAATAGAGCTTACCATGGAGTCCTACAGGACATCTAATCAATAGAGAATATAAAAGATCCTAAAACAATAGGGCAGTAATGAGGGGAAAGATAAGAAAACAAAGAATAGAGGAGGCGAGGGGAAGAAGAAAGTGTGAGATGCTAACAAGGTGAAGGCTTGGGAGAACTTTAAGCATAAAGCGAAACAATATGAAAGTAGGTATGCTCATTCTTGCACAAAGTTCTCGCCGCTTTCTTCACACCTGTGCTAAGCAAAGCATAAATGAATGAAGTCATGCACCTAACAAAAGAAGCTGGGTTAAATAGGTTTACCAGAGCTAGACTACCCCTAAGCCTAAACTCAGACTAAGTCATATTTTTATGGTAACACACCATTGGACCTAGACTGGACAAGATATAATCCATGTCTCCCAAACTATCCCACTTTTGCATCATCTTAGCCAGTACTACATAGGTTAGTGGTAAAATCTTTAAGTAGAAATTAAATATTGATTGCAGTACGCATTTAATTTCAGCTTTCAGGCTAAAGGGTAAAAAAGCTGTTTATGATTGTGTTCGTCTCTAGGAGAGGAAGCTCCATCCAGAAACTGAAGAATCAAACCAAATCATGACATTAAATGTACATTTAATCTAAAGTGTTTTTTAATTTAATCATTATTCCAGCAGTACTATAGATATTCTAGAGCTCTCAGGTGACATTAGTACACATAAGCTGCATGCTCCAAGCAGCATGCTCCCTTTGTTCATTACTGTCTACACCTTTCATTTGCATCTTTGATCTGATCCCAGTCGCTGGTTCACTATTCGATCAAAGCACAGCGCAAATGGCCTACCCACTTCAATCCTGCGATCAATCAAGCACATGACATGGCTGTTGAATGTTCAGACGGCAGGATCCTGATCACACATTCACTCTCACCCATCTTTTAAATGAAATCAAAGTGACATGTAAAGAGGATCCTACAGGAGCCGCTGCAGTCTTAGATGTATATATATAGTGCTGCATTCTAATAATGCTGCTAATTTTAAGGTAAATAAGAGGGCTGCAGGAAGATTAAAGTAGCTATTAGTCATGTTGAATATGAACAACCATGCATTAGTTAAAGCTTTGGCTTAACTTAATTAAAACTAAAAACCAAAATGAACAAAGCACTTCTCTCCTGACATGATTTCACAAATCAGTGCGCATCTCATTTAATAGAACTATTTTCCAGAAGTGGTTCATTTAAACTCGAGAGGATCTAGAGAGTTCACATTTAATAATGAAGATGTAAGGCCATTAAACCATCCAATCTCATGCACATGTAATAGCAATTACATTCGCAAACTCAGTTTCATAAACAAAAAATTTCAGTCTCTTGATTACTATTGATTACTATTTGGATTACACAACACAGCCTCCATTGCAAATGTAAGTCCATGTTTATAAGACATTCTGAATCTAGCAATACAATGCTAGTCTATTTTTCTACATTAGTGGTTCTGGCACTTTTGGTTGACTCTCCTGGAGTTGAGTGAGACAAAATGTTGGAAGAATCAACATTAGGCTGGACTTTTATGAACTATCCTTTCTGCCATAGCTCTGTCCCCGTATGAACGAATCCCCCTGCGGTTGTGCTTTATGTGTCAAGTGTGCCGAGAGTGTGCTAAGCACTCTCTGTATAATTTATTGTCTAGTCCAAATTAGTCAAAGAATGCAAATACTGTTTTATCTTTTCTACAGTATTTATCCAAAGAGAGCATTTGTGTAAACAGCAATCCCCCAGTTTTCCCCAGATCAGGAGGATTCAGTCATACACAGATTTTTTTAAAGAACCAAACTCATCGTTTTATGCGGAAATCCCCCCAATAACGCAGAAACTGCCAAAATCCTTGCCTTTTTTTTTGAGAACTGAATTGTATTACCGCCACCAGCCCAGCAGTGCAAAGACTCATACACAAAAGAACAGGATAAGAACAAGTGAGGGTTACTGTATAGCATAGTAATTTGTTTAATTTGGTTTTTTTTCTACAAATTTTGTATTTATATTTATTCAGACTATATATTTTATATTGTTCTGTGTCTATGTGTGTCTTTGCAGTCATAACAAGCAATTTGTCCGGATGGCCCACACTCTGAGCTCCCTCTGGGGATGCAAGAACGGGCAGAGGTCAGGGATTCCATTCAGAAGGGGTTTATTAAAGAAAACAAACAGAACAGAAATCGGCACTGTGGCCTTCAGGCTTCAAAAACACAGA
>JBBPDE010238092.1:0-12205 GCA_037974605.1 Nannopetersius ansorgii | reverse complement strand
GTGTGAGTGGTCGCAGAGGGTCTAGGGGTTCCCTACCCATTCCCTACACATGCACCACATAGTGGGAGTAAATAGGTAAAATCGGTTAAAATAGGTAAAATTTAGACTGTGTAGTTTCCTGTCAGCAACAATTGTTGCAGAGTATAAAACCTACATTTTCACTATCATAACCACCAAAAAATTGAAAAATTCAAATATATTGCTTGTTAGGGAAATCTAAGGAGTAAAATGCATGCACTTATTTTGCAGGGAAAAGTTTGGGATTAAACGGGTTAAGGTTGGGGACCACTGCTAACTATAACAGCCTGTCTCTGCTCTTCCATGATTGTACTTGTTGACTTTAACATCAATTTTTACACCAAATGTTCCTTCACATGCGAGTCTATTTCTGTACTGGATTGCTTTAACTTAACCCAGCATGTTGATTTTCCCACTCATAGTCATGGTCACACTCTCAATTTAATCTGTAGTACTGGTTTGAATGATATCCATGTCTATTGTTAAGAATAAGGTATTTCTGATCATAAGCTCATTTAATTTATCTGTGTCTTTTCATAATTTTAACTCTGTCTGTCCAGTCTCTTTTTATAATGACACGCTCAGTGGTTTGCTTAATGACCTAGACCCTATGAAATGTTGGTGCATCCCTGTTTCCCGCTCCTGCCCTTGGTTCACCTGATGATATTCAGATATATGTCAGTACACACTCCTCCTTAGTCCCTACAACCAACTCTCTAACAGTTTGCATCACTGACCTAAAACTCTGGATGCAGGACAACTTTCTGCAGTTAAATACTTGTAAAATTGAGGTATTACTAGTTGGCTCCAAATCCTCATTATCTCATTCTGGGGATCTTTTGGTCTATAATGATCAAGTACTGATTGATCATGTATTGATCATGCCTGCTCCTGTTGTCAGAAATCTTGGTGTGCTCCTTGACTCTTCACTTAATTTCGAGTTGCACATCAAGTCAATCTGAAAAACAGCTTTTTATGACCCCCGCAATATTGCTCGCTTACGACAATTCTTGTGATGCTCTTAGCCTAGACCACTCCTTTATAATCTCGCATTGACTATTGCAACTCCTTGTTCACTGGCCTCCCTAGCAAATCTATACAAATGTTACCAACATACAAAACTGCTGCCAGAGTTCTTACGCACAAAAACGTTCTGCCCACATCACTCCTCTGTCAGTTACACTGGCTACCATTCCAAGCACAAATTAAATTTAATGTTTTATCTCACCGTAAAAGCCCTCCACAGCCTTGCTAACTTAGGCAACTTCTAACTTACTCCCACTGTCACTCTCTCAGATCTTTTGGCGCTAATATTCTTCTTGTTCCATGCACTAGACTCTCCACTTTTGGTGGTAGGTCATTCAGTGCCATGGCTCCCAAACTATGGAACTCTCTTCCGCGAAACCTCTGTGACTGCTGCTCTATCTCATCTTTAAAACATGATCTCAAGACCATAATTTCAATTAATATTTCTCTTCCATCATGCCTATTTTATACTGGCTTCTCCTAGTACCCTGGAGATCACTTCCTCACCAGCTCCCTTAAGTGATCCAGCAAACACTTCCACAGTAACTCCTTCTTGTGCTCTGGAGGGCACAATCCTAGCTAACAGCACATTCCTAGTCAAAACATACAGTTGAGTGAACCATTTAGCTTGAATGTGTCCTCAATTCTTTTATGCTTTTTTTGGTTAAGTGGGAGTGATATTTTTCTTGCAGCCAAGTGTAAGATGAAGGACATGGAGCACCCTCACAGGCCCACAGGACTGAGCATGAGGACTAGGCTCATATATCTGTGCAGAGGGCTTCTACACCTTGCACCCTTTGAGCGCTGAGATCTAATACAGCATGCTTTTTTTGCACTATAAATCTTAAAGAAATGTGCATAATTAATACACTTGATTGCTGTGGGCTTAGAATAAGAATATCAAATAATTTATTATTACAATAAATTATTAAAACTATAAGTCAATTAGGAATTGCTTTTTGTTGTCTAAAAAACTTCCTCCAGAAGTATTTTTATCATGTGGTTTGTGTAGAGTTTGTGTTTTCCATTCATGCCCTCTGGAGTGAAGATCCTCCTGTATCTCAGTGTACCTCTAATAGTTAAATGATATACAGTGAACCCCTGGTTTTATGTGGATCAGGAGACACAGATTCAGTCACTCACAATTTTTTTACGTGGAAATCCCCACAATAACACAGAAACTTCAAATATCCTCTGCCTTTTTTGCTTTTTTGTGGCAATAAATATGTTTTCTGTTGGATGTTTTCACACAAGGGGGCCAGCTGTAGCTGACCTGGAAGCTTCAGGAGACCTTTCCAATGAGCCCTCATTTGTATTTATAGCCAGAGTAGATCAAGGGTTCTTCCCCAAAAGCCATACATGTCGCCGCGGTGTCCCAATACTTTTGTCCTTTAAAGGTAATGCATTAAATTGAGTTTAAAATGAAATTAAAGTGTTCTGGGCGTATATTGAGGGTTTATGCTATAAAAATAGGCATTTTTAGGCATTTTTTTTAGGCATTTAGGCATTTTTAGGCATTACTTTTACCAAAACACAACAAAGCGTTTTTTCATTATACGCGGTGGCCCTTGGAAAATAACCCTCATGAAAGGTGGGGAATTACTGTAGATATTTACATAAAATTTTGCCCTGCCCTCACATATTTACATTTTCCCTGTCCTTACATATTTACTCACATATTGTCACTCTGGGGAGGAGCCTTTCAGCATTTTTACTTATAATTCAGTGGGCTGAGGCATGCCAAACTGGGTTTCTTCCTGTCCACAGCTTCAGTGATTAAAATTCTCTTTAAGTTTATTACATGTAAGCCTCTGTTATTATTTAATGCAAGAAATCTAAATACATTTTTTTAGCTGACTTATACTTTTATTAAATTAAACTCATAGCTTCTGCATAAAAGTCATGTCAAGCACATTATTTTACACAATAGTCATTCAGTGTGCAAGCGTTGGACTTTTCTGTCTAAGCTTTGGACTTTTTAATCAAGAGTTCAGTTCCCAATGATGGCACAGTTTTCCATGTCAGAAGTCCAAATAATAAAAGTTGGTCTCACTCTCTTTGAATTGTTTGCATGGCCCTCCCGCTCCCCACATCAAAATGCTCCTCAACGTGCATTAAGGTCTCCAGTGGTTACAATTAGTAGCAGTTCAAAGATGTGGTGGCTACACACCAACTTATATCCACAGTTACACTTATTTTTTTTTACTCTGTCATCACATTGAGAAACCAGGGATATGGTTTATTCATGTGATGGGTTTCAATACTGAGTGCATCAAAATGGGAATTGTGGCATGATCCAGACATTATCATGCTCTTAAATCTAGTCCTACTCTTACATCTGTATTTGTTCCCCAGTGCTGTGTGTTTCAGTGTGGTCAACTGTGTTTCTGTAACTACTCCCTACCCAGGTTTCCCCCTGTCTCTCCCTCTTTAAATGCTCCTTGTTCCTTTTGTGGGTCAACACTGATATCACCCATATTGTTCCTGTTTTTAGTTTAGCCTGGATTCCCAGTATGTTTTCCCTTGTTTAATTCATCCCTCTATGTATACGTGCCTTTCTGTAGATTCACCCTTCCTTTTAGAGGGTGTAAATGTGCTTGATGAGTGACCTGTCCAAATACATTTCAAAATCACTGTACTTCCTTCTTTCCCGAGTGTCAGCACAACTCCAAACCTGGCCTGTATCAAGAAAGGAAAAAAGCAACCAGCTCTGCAAGACTGATTAAAAATGTTCTCGCCAGTGTTCAGGAAGCTGAACCTCTGAGAACCTGACAGAGTTTCCACCTCGCCATTAGAGCTGATTCTATCATGGTTTAGCACTCAGTCAACTTACTCACTAGTGTGCTTATTGAATCTGCCTGCTGAAGTGTCTTCATCAGGTTAATCAAGAGTTCAGTTCCCAATGATGGCACAGTTTTCCATGTCAGAAGTCCAAATAATAAAAGTTGGTCTCACTCTCTTTGAATAGGTTGCATGGCCCTCCCGCTCCCCACATCAAAATGCTCCTCAACGTGCATTTAGGTCTCCAGTGGCTACAATTAGTAGCAGTTCAAAGATGTGGTGGCTACACACCAACTTATATCCACAGTTACACTTATTTAAAGCCTGAGGTAATTAGGTGTCAAGTGGTGGGAGTGACATCCTGTCTGTAGCGGTTTGCATCTTTCAGGAAGGACTCCTCTTTCAGCAAACTACTCTCAGCTATGTATTCTTTTCTCTCTTCCTCTCCACTCTATTTTTTACAAATAATGTGCATCACACCAATACCTGTTCACATATTTTATGGTGCAAGAAGATACTTCCCTCGTCATCGCAGTAGAAATCTCAGTAACCTCTTGTTATATTCATGCACGTCACAAGTGCTTACCAATGTTTATGTTAATGTTAAGTAATGCATCAGGGGTTCAGAGTTTGATTGCACAGAGAGCATCGTGTTATGTCTGATCACTGTGGACTGTTTGATTATGTTGGCCTTGGTGGGATTTGGAATGATGGGTCCGACAGAGTAATGAGAGCAGTTAACATTACCACGTTGGTGCGTTTTCCTTTCCGAACACAACATTGGCAATGAGGATGGCTGATATCACCTTACCACCACCTGCCCCTTTTCTCACATTACCAGGCGAGCCACCAATCCCTTAGACCCACTGTTTACAGTCTTTTGAGACGTTTCTCCTGGCAGTGGGACTGACTGATGTGACAGCTGCATGAAAAAAGGCGCTGCTCCCGCATTGCTTGGGCACGGAGGGTCAACGCGTGCTTGGAGCACTTGAGTCAGGTACCGTCAGCGATTACACAGCAGTCGTGGAACTCCTGCAGCTCCCCAGAGTGCTTTCTTATGCCATTTTCTGTTCTGCCAAAGGCATCAGCTGTCGGGTGAGTCCGTGCAACAGTATGTAGCCAACTTACGTGCTTTGGCTAGCACTTGCAAGTTCTGTGCACTGCAGGACGAGATGATTTGCGACCAGTTAATAGAACATACCAACAATGCCAAAGTACGTGAGACCTGGCTGTTAGAACCGGATGACTTAGCACTGGCACGAGCTATGACTATTGCACTACAAGTAGAGAACACAGCTGAATGTGTTTCGGTTTTGACTAACCCGCTAGCAATCGCAGCCGGCCCAAGCCCCTCCCCCATGCACACTGCGTCACCAAAGCTCAGCCAGGGTGACACGTCGGAAACAGCAGACTCCTCCGCAGTTCTGTTACTCAGGCACCACTGTCCCTCACAGTCACAGCCTCACAGATCATGGCTCTGCGATAACCTCGGATCTTCCTCTCACCAGTCAAGGGCTCTGAACCCGTGGCCAAACGTGTCACAACTGCGGCAAACGCAACCATTTTGCTTCTGTCTGCCGGTCTGGTGCAGCTGAGTCAGGCCAAGCCACAACTTCATGTGCACCTACTATCATTCACCATGTAAACTCTGGACCAATTTCATTTAAGTCATGCTCAGTGTGCCTGAATGATGTGTGCATTTCACTACTTTTGGACACTGGTGCCAGTTTGTCTCTCTTGAACATGCACACATACAATTTCTTTTTCAGTGCGCTGCCACTGTCTGCACCCTTCGCTGCCCTTTCCGACTATGGCGATGCAAAGATTAATGTAATGGGTTAATTTACATTTTACATTTATGGCATTTATCAGACGGTTTTATCCAAAGCGACTTTCATTCTCTAACTACAGGGGACAGTCTCCCTGGAGCAACTTGAGGTTAAGGGTCTTGCTCAGGAACCCAGTCGTGGTGCTGAAGGTAGGATTCAAACCCCAGACCTCTTGGTCTGGAGGCAAGTATCCTACCCACTGAGCTACCTCCACCCCAATTAGAGTGACTGTTGGGTATGGCATTAAAGTTGTACCCAGTTTCCCTTTTCACATATCCCGTCGGGGAGCTAACCTGATGGGTTTGGATCTATTCTCAGCCCTGGGATTGTCCCTAATGGACACAAAGGGAACTGCAATCATGACAGTCACCACATCTTGGCAGCAAATGTGGACATCTCTGTTTGAAGGCTTGGGCTGCCTCACTGCTTTTACCCATCAACCTCTTCTGAACCCGACCGTCAAACCAGTCATCCAACCCCTCTGCCACATTCCTCTGGCTCTCCATGATGGAGTCTCAACGGAGCTCAAGCAGCTGCTGGATGCCAGCATCATCGAAGCTGTGGATGCATCGCCCTGGATCTTGAATCTGGTAGTAGTGAAGAAGAAGTCTGGGGCCCTGCGCATGTGTGTTGATTTGCGTGTGGTGAATAAGGCAGTGATCCCAGACAAGTTTGACCTCAGACAAGGCTACTTACAGGTACCCCTCCACCCCAGTAGCAGGAACCTCACAGCCTTTGTGACTCATGTTGGGGTATTTCGCTACACACGTATGCCTTTCAGATTTAGCTCCGCTCCCAGCTGTTTCCAAAAGATCATGGCATCAGTCCTGACAGGCATACCAGGCGTGGCCATTTACCTGGATGATGTGGTAATACACAGGCCCACCCTTGAGAGCCATGACGAGCGTCTCCACAGAGTATTCTTGGCCCTAAATGAACACAGACTGACCCTCAACACTGGAAAGTGTGTTTTCTCTGCACCAGCCATTGAGTATGTGGGGTTTCGGGTGTCAGTGGATAACATCTCCCCACTTCAGTCAAACGTGGAAGCTGTACTGGCCATTCCAGAGCCTAGCTAAGCCACACAGCTTGCCTCTTTTTTATGGATGACGGCCTACTACCTGAAGTTCCTTCCACATTACTATGATATCACTGCTCCACTACGGAAATTGTTGCAAAAGGAGGAGCCGTGGTCATGGTCACAGGGATGCTCCAATGCCATACGCATGCTCAAGACACAGCTCACCACGGCCCACTTTGACATCACTAGCCCCACCTTGGTGACCTGCAATGCGTCAGCCACAGCCCTCGGAGCAGTGCTGTCACAAGTCCAGCAAGGCGGGGAGAAACCGAACCCTTTCGCCTCACGAGCACTCAGTCCGAAGGAGCAGTGATACTCAGTGGGTGAGCAAGAGGCACTAGCCTGCAAAAGTCGTGCTTTTACCCTTAGAACAGACCATCAGACCCTAACTGCTTTACTCTCCACATCTGGGACAGAGCACAGGCCACTGAGGCTACACCGCTGGTCCGACCGCCTTCGCCAGTATAATTTTGACCTCAAGTTCACCCCTGGTAGAGACAATGTTGTAGCTGATCTGCTGTCCCACCCTAACCCACCGCACCCTAACACACACACACACACACACACACACACACACACACACACACACACACACTGACCCAGATCATGTCGAACAGGACATCGTTCAGATGTTACACACACCACTCCAGACCACTGTATCACTGCAAGAACTAAAGGAGGCATCTGAACCGGATCCTGTCCTTTCCCAGCTTCATGGCCACATTTAGAATGGCTGGCCTCACAGGGTGCCTGAGGAGCTGGCTGCATTTTCCAGAGTAAAGCAGGAGCTGTCCTGTTGGAATGGGACTTGTGTGGCACGTGGCCTCTGCACAGTCGTCCCAAGTGCCCTGCGGGCACGTGTTTTAGCCATGGCTCATGAGGGCCATTTGGGCACTGTGAAACTGAAGCAGCGCTGCAGAGACCTGGTCTGGTGGCCAGGAATAGACCGGGAAATCTAGGCCCTGGTTAAGGACTGCTCGGCTTGTCTTTTGGGTGATAAGACAGGTCATCAGCCCCCTGTACCCCTACAACCACTAGTTTGGCCAACCCAGCCCTGGGACCATCTGCAGCTGGATATTTGTGGGGAAATACAGGGTGTTCCTCACCACCAGGGCCTAGTAGTCGTCTACAACCTCCACTCCAAATGGCCTGAGATCATTGCTACTAGTTCAGTGACCTCTAAAATTATAATTGACTTCCTGGACTCTCTTTTTTCCCGCTGGGGTCTCCCAAACACTATCACTACTGACAATGGCCCACAGCTGATCTCGGCTGAGTTCAAGACATACCTGGAATCTAAGGGCATCCGTCACATCCGCACGGCATACTCTGCCACCCTCAAGCTCACGGGGGTGTCGAACGCTTCCACAAGTCACTGAAAAACAGCCTCAGAGCGCACTTGGCCCAAGGCTGGACCTTTTCACAGGCCCTCCGTTACACACTACTCGATTACAGGGCCACTCACCACTTTACAACAGGGGTCTCTCCTGCGTTCCTCATGCTTGGCCGCAAGCTCCGCCTTCCCCTTGACAGACTCAGCCCCGAACTCCTGCGGAGACCGCCGCCATGGGTCAGAGCCTCTGTCGCCCACCAGCAGAGGAGGATGAAGCAGACATTTGACCTCTCAGCACGCGCCAAAGACACTGACATCAAAGCGGAGGATTGGGTCAGGGTTTGCAAGCCCCATAGGGGCAACAAACTTGCTTCGTATTGGTCCATCCCTCTCCAAGTCACACACCAGCTAGGACCAGCCACCTTTCTGCTTAGTAATGGCAGTCAGTGGCATGCAAGCCATCGCCACAAGGTGGCAACCCCAGAGCATACAACTGGTGTCTCAACATTTCATGCTTTGAATTCCACTCTGTTACTGTAACACACCCATCTAAACTTTATATCATTGTACTTTACCGTGCACCTGGTCTTCTAGGTAGCTTCATTGATGAACTGGATGTCCTTCTGAGTTCATTTCCAGATGATGCTCATCCTCCTTGGTGACAAGATACCGACCTGCGGAATCGCTATGCTCCTGTCATCTTTCGGCCTGACCCTTGGCGAGTCTCTACCGACTCACAAACTCTACTAACCCCACTCCATCTTCTGTTGAATCCACCACCCATGACCTTCTCTAATCTCTCCACAGCTCATTTAACCAACTCTGTCCCTTGTCCTCCAGACCGAAGCGCATTTCTCCCCCGTCTCCATAGCTGTCTGAGGTCCTGCAAAGCAACCAAAGGGAACTGAGAGCAGCCGAGAGAAGATGGAGGAAAACCCTTGAGAACAGTGACTTAATCTCTTATCGCTCCCTCAACCTAATTTTGCTAGTGATTGCAAGCTCTTTGCATCCTTTTCATCTCTTCTCAAACCTCCTTCTCTCCCTGTATCTCTAGATCTCTCATCGGAAGGTTTTGCCAAGTCCTTCGACAAGAAGATTGACAATATCCGGGCATCCTTTCCTCCTACCAGAACTCTGCCTGCCACACAGAGACCAGACCACGGCGTCCAGTTTCATCCTTTCTTGTCGCTCTCTGCTGATGAAGTCTCACTTCTCCTGACATCCAGCAGACCTATCACGTCTCCGCTCAACCCTCTCCCATCAAGCACTCTTGAGTTGATGTCATCAGATCTCATCCCGCACATCACTTACATAGTCAACGGTTCCTTGATTACTGGGCACGTTCCATCCACATTCAAGTCTGCTGAAGTCACTCTGATTCTGAAGAAACCATCACTGCACCCTTCAGATGTCAACAGCTACATCCCTCCTCTCCTTCCTTTCTAAAGTCCTGGAACGTGCAGTGTAGACAGCCTCCTGGACCCCCACCAGTCCGGGTTCAAGACAGCTCACTCCACTGAAACAGCTCTCCTTGCTGTTTCACGACCTCTTCGCTGCTTTCGACACCAGATCAACCACCATATCCTCCTCACCACTCTCTCCAACCTTGGTATCTCAGGCACAGCCTGGCAATGGTTCGCATCATACCTCGATGACCAGAGGTACCAGGTAGTATGGCATGGCACCCAAGTCTGCTCCGTGTAGACTATCAACTGGTGTCCCACAGGGCTCAGTCTTAGGACCACTCTTTTCTCTTTATACCGGTTCTCTTGGGGATGTAATAGCCTCACTTAGTTTCTCATATCACTTCTATGCTGATGATACACAACTTATTCTCTCTTTCCCTTCCAACGATAACCAGGCTTGAACCCGCATCTCAGACATTCTGGCCGACATTTCCTCTTGGATGGCGGTCCACCACCTCAAGCTGAACCCCAGCAAGACCGAGCTCCTCTTCATCAAAGGGAGTCCGTCACCAAGCCATGATCTCTCCGTCTCTTTTGGGAACTCAGCTATCGTCCCTTCTAAGAAGGTAAGAAATCTTGTTATGCTAGATGAAGATCTGTCTTTCTCGCCACAGGTCGACCAGATCTCTAGAACATGCAGATACCTTCTCTACAACATGAGAAGAATCCGACCCTTCCTCACCACAAAAGCTACACAGTTCTTGTCCAGTCCCTGGTCATCTCCAAATGGGACTACTGCAACTCTCTACTGGCTGGACTTCCACAGAAGGTAACCAAACCGCTTCAACTGATTCAGAATACAGCTGCCAGGTTAGTGTTCAATGTTCCCAAGTTCACTCACATCACACTTTACTAAGCTCCACTGGCTCCCTGTGGCTATGTTATGTTCAAAACCTTAACGCTTGCTTTTAAGTCCAAAAGTGAATTTGCACCCCATACATTGATCAAACAATGTATCACTTATCATCCTCTCGTCTTGAGCCTCCGCTGCACAAAAGAAGAGGGAAACATGCGTCAAGACTCTTTTCAGTCTTGGCTCCCCAGTGGTGGAATGAACTCCCTCTTCCAATCGGCGGAGTCCTTCACTGTCTTCAAACGTCGCCTGAAGACCCATCTCTTCAAGGAGCACTTCGGTAACTAACTATGTCCCTAGACTACGGCTAACTTATTTCTAAAAAAAAACTTCCTTTCCCTTAACTTCTCTATGGCTTATGTTGTTCCTCTCTATAGCTTATGTATTGTTGGGTAAGTGGTGGCTAATTATTATTTGACAGTTGTTCTATAGATGCTCTGTCTGCAGCATTTTGGTTAAATAGTTGACATGGATTTAAGCTGTTTTCAGGTAAAAAACTGTTGTCGACTTCTTAAGCACTGATACATGTCGCTCTGGATAAGAGCATCAGCCAAATGCCGTAAATGTAAATGTAAATGTAAATGACCAATCGAAGCGAGCTAGTGTTTGGTCTGCCCGTCCAAACACAAACACACATGCATACACGCACACACACATACAAACACACACGATTGATTGATTGATTTATTTGACCATTTTAGTTAATCTAAAAACATGATACAGTTATACATACCGCACCATCCAATAAAAGAAAAAAAAATAGTCAGGATAACACAAAAAAGCAATAATGCTTATTTCCATTGTGGCCATCACATTTATGTGAGTCAACTCCTTAACCATTTCTTAAGGCAGCTCTTGAATCGTGTCTTATTTTCTATTTCTTTCAAGTCTCTAGTCAAACTGTTCCAAAGGACAGCTGCAGAGTACAGGAATGACTCTCTACCCACACTCTTTGACCCAGTACAATAAATTATGTTATTCCAACATGAATAGGGTACAATTTTGGGCTAATGTGTATTATATAATTAGGTGGAGTTCACTTCAATTCCACGTTAATTTCAGCACTGAATATAAAAATCTTCATTCACTGAATGAAGATCAGTTTGTAATGAATATTCTTTGTTTCTGCGCATGTGGGAGAAGTTTCTAATCTTGGATAAACGTCCGCCATTTTGTGTCAGTGTGTTCAGACTCAGTGGTTTCCTTGGAAAGGAAAACTACGTTTGATAGGTAAGTGAAACAGATAACTGGCAAGATAACTGAAAACAGGAACAAGGCTGGTTTCGTTTTAAATGCTAGTTTATGACGCAAGTAAACATTTAAAAACGTAATTAAAATATAGCAGTGTTTGTTATGCATAATTTAAAAAGGGAACCCCTCATTAAGCTCATTCTAACCAGTTACCAAATAGAAAACAAGGACAAAGAATGTGAAAACTTTCTGCTCGGAAAGAACAGAAATTAAACGAAGCCAATGATGAAATGGCGCTGTGACAAAATCCTGCCAAAGCCCAGGCTCACGGAGTGACGATTTCAGTGTTGCGCTCCAGTCAGTGATTTAGATGAGAGGGAGAGTGGGGGCCTTACGATCAGTGACCATATTAGGGTTTAATTTTCAGTGTGAAATTGCATAATTTTACAGCGTTATGATAAGATAAAAATTTTTTTTCAGTATTGTGTGTTGTATCAGTGTATTGAGTGTGTTGAGAAATGTATTTAATAATTAGAGAAGTACTGATTTGTAGAGTTGAGCCGGATACTCGGCTGAAACGAGTATCCGGTACGGATAAAGCACTTTTGACGAGTACGAGTATCATAC
>JBBPDE010238048.1:0-12207 GCA_037974605.1 Nannopetersius ansorgii | reverse complement strand
TTTGTTCTTTGTCCAGCGTGGTTCCAAGTGCAAGTGGAAAAGTGCCGCAAGTTGTGAAGGCTCCATTGATTGGACTAATTTGTGAAGCACATCCCACAGATACTTGACTGGACTGAGGTCTTGAACCAGTTGTCGTGGACTGCACAGAAGAAAGGAAAAAAAAAACTTGTATGAAAATGCTGCTAATAAAGCTGCGAGTACACATTGGATCTACGTTTATTATTATATTTTAAAGATACCCCATTATTATATTTTTAAAATATCCCCATTTTTATGCGTATCATTCATTTGTAGAAATACGTATACGCATATTTATCTGCCTCTCCTTAAAGGCCGGGCCGTGAACATAGTTTCTGATATTAAACCGGTCCGTGACAGAATAAAGGTTGGGGACCACTGAAGTACAGGATTTGCAGATGTTTGGCACATCTTGGTGCCAGATACCACAACACGCCCTCAGAGATCTTGTGGAGTTCATGCGGAGACACAATAGTGTGCATGTGTGCATTTATGGAAAGACTCTGCTAGCTCATCACCATCTTAAACTCATGAGTCAAGTCAGTGGAGGTCCTGAAGTCATGTGACCTGAATGTTTACCCTATTTGAGGAAGTCATGTGCTCAGCCTGGACATTCTCCCTCTCTTCCTGGAAAACTGGTCTGTTTTGAAATCACCAGGAACACTTTTTGCATAAGCTGTGTCTCAGTCCACATGGTGTGCAAACCTGTGATAAAGCAGTAGTTTGTGATGAGGCAGCAAAGCTGTTTAAAGGCCTGGGCAAGACATGGAAAGGCCAGCTCTCCTCTGCCAAGTCACAAACAATAAAGATACTTCTGTGTGTGTGTGTGTGTGTTCCTGCGTTTGCTCACGTAGAGCCTTGAGCAGTGAGCTCAGACATGGCTCGTATATCAGTGGGTTTGTACAGGGAGGGAGAGGGAGGCATTTACTGTCCTTTCACCATGCTGTAAATAGAGCTTAGGCCAGAACATCGGGGGCTTATGGGGGATCCCTTTCTGTCTGCCTGTGACTAACCATCATCCTTTTAAGTCAGATTTTTTTTTTATCCTTTTGAAGTTTTTTTTATTATTATCTATTCTGTTCTTATTATTGAGCAATAGTGAAAGGACAGTTTTGGCCCCTGTGCCTGTGTAACAGAGCCCACTCTTTCAGATAAGTGTCTGTGGGATGTGCTGGATAAACTAGTCCCAACCATGGGGTCTCCAGCCTACCTACCTTACAAGATCTGCTGATGTCTTCTGAGAACTTGTGAAGGCCAAGTTTGAAGCACAAACATGTGCATGTATGAATTTATAGGAAGATTCTGCTAGGAATTCACCATATCCACCAGAGCACCAGCTGCCCAGTTAGCCTAGTGACAGTAGCACTGTCCTTAGCAATGCAACCATAGCAACACACTCACATTAAGGCACTCATTCTCCACAGAAGCGGTACATGGTCATGTAGCCACACACACTTAGATGTCATGCTACCAAAACAGTTCTGACGCATTGACTCACAGCCTCCTGTGCTGTAGTATCTTCGCCAAGATGTTTGCAGCAGATCCTATCCTGTAGTTGTGAAATGGGCACTCTATTGAACCAGACTACTTTGTCCAATACATACTGTACTGTAATTCATGCATGCACGTTTTTATTGGCATGTGCTGTTGTTTTCTTTGGTAATTAATTTTACATTAATAAAAATACAGGGCACTAAATGACAGTACAAAAACATGTCTACAGTTCGGTTCTAAGAAAAAGTCTGTGAACGACTGGTGCTGCAAACTCTGAGCTGCAACTTCATAGGGAACACTGTATTTCAAAAAAGCCTTTTGTCCCGGCCGTAAAGAAATTGGACTTCTTGGTTTTTTGCTGTTATGTGTTTCTGTGAATTTGCAGGGATTTATGTGAACAATTTCTGATTCTGATTCAATAGCTACCACAAAAGGGTGTTTAATACGGATCCCTGTTATTGCTTAATACTCTATATTAGTGCGTAAATAGCAGATTGGGGGTAAAACAAACCTGTCTGCTGCTCCCACATGGCATACGGAGATCTAAATGTGTTCCTGAAGATCTCCTGCACACTGCACGTTTTGTTTTAGAACATGTTCTAAACTCATCTTCTCTGGTCAGACAAGTTCTTCAGGATCATCTGAATATTAGTGCTTGGAGTTTTTAAACAGGACTGGAGTGAAATGTGTCTGAATGTCACAATACTTAAGGAAAACTCTTCAGATCAAACATGAATGTTAAATGTGACTTCATAGAGAATCAGTGTGTCACCATCAGTTATATTAGTCACAAAGTAACTAATTTATATGACTGAGTAATTAGGGTTTAAACAAAGACCAAATAATAAGACAGGCTAAACCAGAATCAGCAAGCTTTAGTGAGCCCAGAGGAAATTGCTTGTGCCATGAGAGACACAGAGATGATAACAATATAAAATATAGTATAAAGTCAAAACTCTCCAGAAAAGCTCTAAAAAAGCTTTATACTAAATACACTATATATACTCTATATGCATAGAATGATGTGGATATAACTACTGTAGATAACTTTAAATTTCTCCAGAATTAAAACATAAGAAACCATACATAGTCTTTTAGGTGTTCTACACTATTTTTTGGTCCATTAAGATGCCTGACATATGTAGATATGGTGTATAGCAGTGATCACCAGCTCGCCTCTTCAAGATCTACCTTCATGCTTTGTTTAGCTTCAACCTGAATCCCCTTTACTTAACGCTCTAGCCAATCAGGGACTTCTGAAGTAGTTCATTAACCAGAGCAGGTGTTGCACAGAGTGACTGAAACTAGACTTCTGAAGAAGGTAGGGCCAGGTTTGATCTTTAGAACATATTCTGCACGCTCTGCTGGAACCTGACTGACTATAACTGGCAACACCTGAAGTAAGAGTGGAATTTCATTTAATCATATGAAATCTACCTATATTGTTTTACTACATTATTTAAGTACATTAACTACAGTTATGTAATTAACTACTTTTGTATTCAATTTACATTTATGTTTGGAGGCTGTAATTACAAATGTCCAAAATGCGTCTATATTGGTCTATATATATATATATATATATGTTTTCATCAGGATAAGAAAAAAAAAAAATATATATATATATATTACATTCATGTTCACAAGGGTTTATTTATTCCTTTTTCATAGCTTAACCTTTTCAAGAAAAATACTACAGTATTCCTAAAGATACTAAATACACTTTATTGAGGGTCCTAGCCTCCCAGCCCAGTAACCATGTTTGTGTTTAATCCCGGAAATGCTCTGTTGTTTTATCTGCGAATGTATTGAGCTGGAGAATGACCAGTCGGCTTTGTAGCTCTGTGTCTGACCAGAAATACACGCCAGTAAATGCTTGCAGTGTAAGATTGGCAGCTGGTGGTTTTGCAAACTGTTTCGACATCTCAGTCTAAAAATAACCCACAGCCTCCTGAGTGCGTGCCTCTGGTTAGCTAGAAAGGAAGGAACTCGGGACAATGAAGAAATCGAAGACTTGTTTTGGTGTAAATCAAGAGGAGCTGGCTCCTGTTTTTCAAAATATGCAAAAGTCGATAAAGATAACGGCAGAAGTTACTATAGTTCATGCCTTCTCTTACTTTCTCTCTTTTTCACTCTATTTATTTATTTATTATATATTTCTCAGAAAATGAAACCATAGGTAGATGCAGTGATTTACTGCAATCTGTGTATGCATGTAAATACAGTGTAGAAGACAGTTTGTTTTATTCTAACCAGCTTTAAAGTTTGGTCTGAACACCATTTTAAACCCCATTCACAGCCTGGTCTGTAAAGACATGGATGAGCGAGTTTGGTGTGGAATAACTAGACTGGCCTGCACAGAGTCCTGACTTCAGTGGAGTATTGTGTGAAAGTTTAGAATCCATCATCAGAATGACTACAGTGAGAAAAACTGAAATAGAGTGTAGTTGTGGGTCGTCCAACAGGACACAGCTTATTTTTTCCTGTGTTTTTACCCTTCCTCAGGCTCGTGGGTGGAGCTGGAGATGAACAGAAATGCAGGAGAGTCTCGGGCGTCGTCGGCTGGCCTGCCCACGCCGGCTTTAGTCCAGGTAGTGGAGGAGGATGATGGGATGGCAGGTGGGCTGGAGCACGTCCCCTCCTCTTCGTCCATACATAACGGTGACATGGAGAAGATCCTGCTGGACGCACAGCATGAATCCAGCCGCAGCAATTCGTCCTGTGACAGGTGTGCAGGCCTTCATTTCCTACTGTTAGCATCATAACATTAACCTTTCATTTACCAGCCAGCACGTCACCACTTCCGGGTTAAATCCTATAACTAATTAGAAATGGTTCTTCATACTTCTCTTAGATGTTTGGCGTCTTTAAAGTTTTATCACTTTAAGGGTGTTTTCACACTTAAAGCAAACTCAAGTCAATGAGTCAGCATTTTTCTCATATATGTGAACACGCCAAACAAACTCGGACAGACCCTCTGAAATGAACCGAATTTAAGCAGTTTGGTTAACTCGCGCATTAAGAACACAAAATGCTCCGGGTTCGTTTCAGCAGTTAAAGTGGTTCAGGACTTGCTATAAGCTAAAAAACTTTCTCTGCTCCAGGCAGATGGTATTAAAAGGATGACTGATCTTAGAGCAGATTCCTATGTATTTATGACTGTAATTTCACCAAAACAGATTATAGGTCAGTAGTGAAACCAGACTCAGTTGAGTGCAACTTTCAGATTGAATACAGAAATAATTTTTTTAGAGGACTAAGACATAGTCTGAATGGATCAGCAGCAAAACACTGTTTCAATGATCTCAAACTTTCTAACAAGGAGAAAATTGAACGTACTCCATGGAATTTTTATTTATGTAATGGTTGTCTGTAACTGCATATGATAGGTAAGGCTTTACTAAAGGGCAGCATTTTGTAAGTCTATTTAAGCCAATATATGTCTTACGACAATTGTCATAATCCTACGTAATCTTTTGTAAAGGCTCAGTATAAATGTTTCAAACTGATTCTGACTGTTTGATGTCATTGTATTTCCCACAAGTGTTTGTATCTGTTTATGTCAGTCATGAAAGGCAGTTTTGTAGGTGCCATAAAATTGCTACCCTTTAGGTAAGTGTTCCAAACCATTTTTCACGCAGGTCACCGCCATCACCTAGATGACTTTTCAATAACACTTTACATAAAATCTAATTCAAATAATGTACATGACTCTGCTATAAACACAGTAAAGTAAAGGGGGCATTTTGGGTGACGCAGTTATCTAGAACGACTTGCAATCATTAGTTACAGGCACAGATTTCCCCTGGAGCAACTGAAGGTTAAGCGTCTTGCTCAAGGATACACTGGTAGAAAGTGGGGCTATACCCTATAGCTTTGTAGTCATTGGGTTCACAGGCAAGTATTTTACCCACTAGGCTACTACCACCCACCCATAGCATGGCAGATTATGTCTATAATGTAACAGTGTTGTTACCATTGCTGGTAATTGTCATCACAGATACTAGCTTTGATGTCATGTGATGAACTGTTGTTACAGCTACCATTGACACTATTCTATTAGCGGACATAATCTGTCATGCCAACTTATGACCGCATATGATATCTTCCATGACATGTGTATGGCATGATTTTGTCAGTGTTAGACTGCAGGGCAGTGTTACCATGTAAAGCCAGCCTCAAGAAACAGACCTTCAAAGAAGCCTAAGTGGTTAATTTCGTGGCATCTGAAGCATGCATTGATGTTCACAGAAAGTCTGTTTCACTAATAGAGAGAGACATGGTCCCAAACCTGGAGTCTCCAGCACTTATTAACTTTGTGCTATGTCAGATTCAGGTCAGATAGATATAAGGACGGTCATGATTGATTGAGAATCTATATTGTTATCATTGGTTATTAAGTAATCTATTATAATCAAGAAGTCAACTTGATTAGTTTGCAATTTGAATGATAATTATGGAATTCATCATTTAAAGGCCATGCTCTGCATTTGGAACTTGATAGTTTGTACTGATTTATATGAACATTTCTTAGCTATTTATTAGTCAACTAGCTTGTTTTCCACTTTACTGGGGCAGCTGGTAGCCTAGTGGTTAGAGCATTCGCCCTGCGACCAGAAAGTCCGGATTCGATTCCCAAAACCGCTCGGCACCTCTGAGGTACCCTGAGCAAGGTACCGTCCCCACACACTGCTCCCCAGGCGCTGTGTTCGTAGCTGCCCCCTGTTTCGCTTGGTGAATGGGTTAAATGCAGAGGCTGAATTTCGTGCTGTTCACACTGTGTTCTGTGGTGTGGTCACGTATGACAAATGGTCACTTTCACTTATACCCAACCCCTCAGATCAACTGACCAAACAGACGAATGAGTGAGAAACAGCCTTTGTGTAAACACGGGAAATGTCTCTCATATCTATTTTAAAGACATGTACAGACTCTCTGGCCTGTAGCTGCTTGGAGAGATTTGTAGACCAGGAGTTGAACGTCTGGCTTAATAAAATTTTTAGGATGGGGATTTTCATCATGTAAGTAGATTTTATTGTCATTTCTACCATATACACAGTACATAGTACAAATGAAACAACATTCCTCCAGGGCCATGGTGCAACACTAGAGCAGAACAGAACAGAACACAAGTGCAAAACAGGACCGAACACAAGAGCAACAATACCACTGTTGCACATTCAGTGCAAAATATACAAAATGTAAGGATTCGAAACATAATATAATATATATATATATATATATATATATATATTCTGTATTAATAACATAATAATTACAATGCCTGTTTCGATACCCATTTTCCATTCAGTCGTGGTCTCACCAAAATAATCAATTACTCGATTACCAAAGTAATAATGATGGCGTTACAGTTTTGTGTTCATTTTCCCTTCAGTCTTGGTCTCATGGCGGTCCACTGATTTCTGTTCTTTGCCAGTTTCATTTTGAAGAGTTGACATATATAGTGTTTTAATAAAAAATCAAGGGGAAAAGTATTAACAGTGGTCATTCGGCCTCTGCAAAGTGTCAGAAACCCCAAATTTTGTTCTAGAATTCTGTTGTCAAACAAAACGATTACTCTATTAATTCATCAAAATATTTATCAGATTGCTGTATTACCAATACGACCGAGGGGTAACTGGTGGCCTGGTGGTCAGGTAGTTGTTCTTGTGATCAGAAGGTTGTGGGTTTGAATCCCAGGACTGCTAGTGGCACCACCAAGGTACCATTGCAAGGTACCATCCCCACACACTGCTCCCCAGGTGCCCTCTGCTTCACATAATAAATGGATTAAATGCAGAGAAAGAAGTTGAATCCTGTGCTCTGATGTGTTCACACGTGACTATAAGAGGCCACTTTACTCATAAACTCCTGCACTTATACATTTTAACTGTAGTGATTTTGTGTGTGTTTGTGCACATGTGTGCCATGTTCTAATGTAGTATGCTGCGTTGTACATCCTCTGTGCTGTTCCCAAGCTGTTGTGTTTGTGTTAAACATGCTGTCATAAAGACACTCTTATCTGAGTCAAACTCAGTAAACAGATCATGTTTACTGAACAAGTCTCTCTCCTCTGTTTCTCTCTCACACAGACACCCCCTGTATGCTATGAGATGCAAATTTAGATTCAGAATTCAAAGAATGCACCATAATAACCCAATAAGCCACTTGAGGCTGTGCATTACCGTGATTTTATCACAAGCACATCATAAGAATGTCTACTGATTTCCCATTTTTGCTGACTTTAAAGGCCTGTTCTGCCTCCTGTAATGCGTACATACTGTATATACAGTATATTTTGTGCAGTTTAAAGTTATATTTTAGTATTAAGTTGTATATTTATAACGGTATTGCTATTGTAGGGTCAAATGTATATTGCCAGAGATGGTTTATGTTGAAGTGGTGTGTTTAAACTCTTCTCAATATGTGTTTTCTTTCTACAGCCCTCCACGTCCCCACAGTCCTCAGGATGAAGGTCAAATCAGCTTTGATGTGGACAGAAGTGACACTCAGGTATTCTAGATAAACCTTCATTTGATTTATACTGATTCAGCCTTGATTTATACTGAATACGCTTTGGGCCCTTTGTAAATATATTCAAAAGACCAAAGACCTGATTCTCCTCCTCAAACCACTATTTGTGTTATTAGTAAATGTTCTAGCAATAAGTAACACTATATGGACCAAAGTATTGGGACGCCTTACATCTACACTAGTAGGGTTAATCAATGCATTCAAACACAGACTTTAATATGGAGTTGATCCACTCATCTTGAAATACTTTACACAAGATTTTGGAGAGCTTCTCTGGGAATTTGTGCCCATTCAATCTGCTGAGCATTTATGAGGTCAGGTACTGATGTTGGAATGAAAAGGCCTGGCTCACAATCTCCATTCTACATCATCCCAAAGGTGTTGGATGGCGTTGAGGTCACGCCTCTGTGTGGGGCAGTCAATAGAAAAGGTTCTTCATCCTTATGTTGCGGCTCCTTGTGGCTTTCGAAAATAAATAATAATTGAACACTAGAAAGGTGGCTAACTGGCTATACCTATAACAGCTGCGTGCATCGATTGACCCAGTGCCCAGCTTCGCACAAGACACTTCCTGATACGACGCTGCTGCAGTATGTTCTGGCGTTTAGGCCTGCAGCCTAGCAGTATGCATCCACTCAAGTTGCAGCCAGCAGGCACAGCAAGTGTCCAGTGGACTATGGACCTAGAGCCCATTGTACAACGCCAGTTGCCATATCAGAATCAGAATCCCAGAAAATGTGACACATATAAGGAATTTGATTCCGGTCAATCATGTCTCTCAAGCACAACAGTATAAAACAACAACAATATCTAAAAATATATGTGTACATGCGCCTACACCACACCCATATGTCTGAAACAGAGCATGCTTGCTGCTCCAATAGACCAATAGACACAATTCTGATTTTGATGAAATTACAAGTGACGCCGTCAGCCGTTCTAGGTGTTAAGTATATTTTATTTTTATTCTTTTTTTTTTTTAGTTCAAAATCTTGTAACATTAAATTACAATGTGTTTAATTTTATTTCTAAAGTGCTCCAAATATTTTCTTTGAATAAATAAAATTTCACAAGCTATTTCCCAACACTAGTCTAGCTTTTATACATAGCATAAAAATATAAAAAACAAACAATATATGCCGTGTTCTCTTCATTTTAAATGTCAAAAAAGATTTGTGGATTCCGTTTTTTTCCTTTTGTGAAAACCAGGTCCAAATGACTTTTTGAGTGTTAAAGGTTGCCGACCCCTGGCCTAGCCCAAACCCTGAAAAACAGTGTTCCCCAATAGGTGTGTCGGGTTGCTTCTGTCACATGACAAAATGACACACTGATGCATGATATATGAACAGTGATGAAACACATTTATGGCCTGGTTGAGTGTTATTATTACCATTACTGTTTCTTACACTTTGACTTACATGTAGACTTACACTTGCAGTACTTGTAGTAAAGTGGCTGCTATTGTCAGTCTTTCTTTTTTTCAGCTTCCTTCCTGAATGAGCATATCACACACACACACACTGATGTTTATGGTTGCACATCCATCACATACAATATAGGATTTTCCTGTATTAAGTAAATTGCAGTGTCCCTTTTTTAGTCTATATGACATATAATTTGTAATTTGTTGTTAGGCACAGAACTGCTAGTATAGGGATTTCCCACTTCTCCTATATGCACAGACACTCCTGACCGTTACACAAACATGGGCTTTAATGACATTGTATATATTTATAAAATATATGTTTATTATATTCATAAATATATATAATATATATTTATAAATCATGCAGCCATTTAGAATGATGGGTTAATTTGGGAAAATGTTAGAACTTCCCCTTTAATAATACAGGGAGTCCAGATTTGGAGAGACTGAGATAAAGAACTGTAACAACTAAACTATTTGGTATTTTCAGTTATATACTGATACAGCTCTGCCATTTCACCTGATATTTGAATATTGTTTGTTACTGTGACTCGGTCCATCCCCAAGCTGTTGTCGCACCCTCCGTGTGTGCTGGATTTCTGCTGGGCTTAATGATTAAGAGAACAGACATTTCATGGTCAGGTATTCAGAAATCATGATCGATCGGGCCAGGGCTTTCATGATCATTTGATTGAAAATAAATCTATTGAAATAAGGTATTTTATAAGGTATTTTTGTTTGCAATATGAATGATTAACAAGGTGTTCAGTGTGAATATTCTCCACAAGGGGGAGCTGGTGCCCTATTAGTTAAGGAGTTGACCCTGTGAGTTGGCCCCCTGTGTGAGTTAAATCCCAGGACTGCTAGTGTTCCCACTGAGTATCATCCCCACACACTGCTCCTCCTGCCCATTGCTTCACTTGGTGAATGGGTTAAATGCAGAAAAGAATTTCATGCTGTTCAAACTGTGTGGTGTGGTGCGTTCACCTATGACAAAAAGGGTCACTTTACACTTTATATTTTATTAGCACACAACAGAACATCACTGACAGGGAGGAAACCCACTCCAGCAGGACCACACAAATGTGTGTATGTTTATAGTTAAAATCACATTTATGATTATAGTTAATTGTCAACATAATCAATAGAATATGCGATTATTAATACAATTAATAGTGACCGCTCAAGATAGTTTATTGTGGTTATTCAGGTTTTGTTTGCCTCTGTGTCATATAGCATGCTTTTAAAAATAGTCATAAACACAACAGAGCTGTGACAGTAATGATGTTTGTTTGCGTGTTCAGGAGGTGCTGGAGAACATGAGGGATGATGATATTCTGATGAAGGATTCAGACTGGGTGGCGGATTGGTCCAGCCGACCAGAGAACATCCCACCCAAGTGAGTGTTTCCTCCTGTTTTGTACCCTTCTAGCTAATGATTGGCACTGGACCTGGTGACCTTAGGGACATGCACAGCTTCTCAAGAGCATCTTATTCTGTTGGCAGCAACGACAGTAACGTAACCCGAATTTTGGTGTCTTACTTACCGATCCTAACACAGTATTAAAATGATAATATAGATCAGTGGTCCCCAACCTTTATTTCATCAGGGACCGGTTTAATATCAGAAACTATTTTCATGGCCCGGCCTTTAAGAAGTGGCAGATAAATATACATATACGTATTTATACAAATAAATGATGCGCAGAAAAATGGGGATATTTTAAAAATATAATATTGGGGTATCTTTAAAATATAATAATAAAGGTAAATCCAATGTGTACTCGCAGCTTTATTAACAGCATTTTCATAACGAGCCAAAAACATAACACAGGTAACATCCACTCAGCACGCTAATGCTCTCTGGTTGCCATGGTAAACTTTGAACATCTTGTTTAAATAATTGAAGATTTACCACATAAACAAATACAAAGTGCATAAAAAATATGACTCGCCGCAACACTGAATCAGTGAGAGCCTTGGGCCTGTTTTTCTGTTTCTAGTTCACTCGTAGTTCATAAGTACGAAGCTAACGGCATAACAATGACAAGACTGTCGTAACCCAAGAACACCCTGTACATTAAAAGAGCTTCTATAATGCACAACTGTCATTTAAAAGAGACCTAGGAAGCATGATTTGATGATGATGAATAAGAGGGGTGATATTCTGAGCATGGGCAGGGCTTGTGTCTTTGCAGAGAGTTCCATTTCCGTCACCCCCGACGATCAGTGACCCTCAGCATGCGGAAAACAGGTGCGATGAAGAAAGGGGGGATCTTCTCTGCTGAGTTCCTGAGAGTGTTCATCCCTTCGCTGCTGCTCTCACACATACTGGCCCTCGGGCTCGGGTGAGTCTGTGTAGTAATACTGTTTCATTTGGTCCCATTCAGTACTGTGCAAAATTATTGAGGTGCCCCTTATTTCTATATTTTACCTTGGATCTCCTTGTTGGTGTAAAATTACTACGTTTTGCCTGTTCAAACTGTCTTAACTTTGGAATATGTGGTAGGTTAAACAGAAGAAATGGTAACAAATGTTTTACTCTGACAGATAAAGATAACGATGCCTTTATTGTTACTGTACACAATATACAGTGAGGTTTAGGGCTGCAACTAACGATTATTTTGATTATCGATTAGTTGGGGGATTATTTTTTCAATTAATCGGATAAAAACTAAACTCTTCTTTAATTTGATGTTTTGCTTATAACATTATAAAACCATAAATCAGGGTAT
>JBBPDE010238037.1:0-12207 GCA_037974605.1 Nannopetersius ansorgii | reverse complement strand
CCATCCATCCATCCATCCATCCATCCATCCATCCATCCATCCATCCATCCATCCATCCATCCATCCATCCATCCATGTACGTACAGTCCTTATCAGTGTCTGCGTGATGAGCATTGAGATGTTCTGGAATAAAAACGTCTCTCTGTATAAGAAGCCAGTCGTTGCATCACATGCCTTTTCCTGACCTGAGTCTGATGTTACAGTGTTATTAATGTACACAAGTCTTCCTTTATTCAGAAATGAGTTTTAGTTTGCATCAAGCACCCTGATTTTCAAGGCTTTAGTGAGTCGAGTTTTGTGCGCTGGAAGAGAACACCAAGTTCTGCAGGACTGTGGGCCTAGAGCACCTCAGAGTCAGGTTGGCTCAATATTCTAAAGCAGCATCACTACTTTAGTAGAGATCAATAAACGTACCTTATCACTGGGATCAATAAAGGTACCTTAGAATTAGGAACCTTTATTGATCCCAGAGGAAGTGTAACGACTGCACAGTCACACAGAGACACGTAGACAAAAACAATATAAAAATAATGCATAAATAAAGCCAATAAAATTTCAGCAGAAAACACTCTAGATGAAAGACTCTGTGCTACATACACAAAACTGGGGTGTAAATACTATTGAATCATAATTTTTGTCAGTGAGCACATTCAAGATATAGATTCTGGTCAGTGGTGTCTCTCAAGCATGACTGTAAGTAAACTGCACAATATACTTTACATGGTTAGATTGCGTTATTAGGTTTTCTGAACTACAAGAGTGCCATTATAATGTCCCACTGACAGAAGAAGACTTTTTAATAAATACAGTATATTAATATATTCTGCCCCTGGGGATCCATGGCACTGAATTCACTTCCTAAAATTAGGCAATAAAGGTCTGCACAGACTTTAAAAACACATTTTAAATCATGTTTTAAATTTTAGATTCTTATAAATCTATATGCAATACATTCCACCGATATTTTCATTTTACCATTTATTTTATTTAATAATATTTTTATCGCTTTTCTACTGTGTTTCTGTTTGATATATTAAAAGTTCTATTTCACTATAAAGCTCTTATTAATGAATATTATTGTTGTTGTTCTAGTTGTAGTGGGTGTGCTAAACCTTCATGATATATATGCTGAAACATGATTCTGGTTCGTTTAACTTTTTTTTTTACTGTATAATTCCATGAGTTCCTTCATTTTGTTTATTGTATTAATCTGCAATGTATAAAAGGATAAAAACAAAGAAAAAACATTGCATGCATAAATATATAACTATGTATAGATGTTCAGCCAATTAGTATAAAGTATTAATGGCAAAAATAGCCTGGTCCCATACTTAGTCTTCCAGTGAGACTATGGAGTTTTTTTTCCCTGATAATACAAATAAATTGGGCAGATTAGGCCCAGCTTAACTGTCAACTGTGTCCTCCACACCACTCCAGTGGTTCCTGACAGAAGCCAGTCAGAGAGAAAATTTCTTCACTGCTGTGTTTTTTTTTCATCCTTTGACAGAATCAGCTTCTCTTTACATTGAGTTAGCATTTCACGGTGAGTGGTGGAATAGAAATGGTCCAAAAAAATAAAATATTACTTTCATTTGCATTCAGATTCCTAACTATTCTTCCATGTTCTGCAAAGTTGGATCAAGTTTCACTTTGAAAGTGATGATATTCAACAAATGATGAATTCCTCCTTTTAATTAGAGCCTGTGATGTGGAAATATCAACCAGATGTGTTCGTTTCCCAGCCATGCTCACTTGCTCGACTGGTGTGAGTACGACAAACCGTATAGTCGCGCCTGTTTATTCTGCAATTTAAACAAATTCAAGATTGTCAGGGGCATGACTGGCTTTGCCCGAAATTCCAGTTTGCTATTTGCTCTGCGTTTCTTTGTCTCGTGTCTGTTTGCTTTATGCCTGTAATCATGGGCATGAAGGCTCTGAGCTGTTCCTCAGTAGACCATGTAGCAGATGGACCTCCAGAACCACAGGCCTCTTGATTACTAATTTAAAAAGCTGCTGCAAGATGCCAGTGCACAGCTTACAGTAATTTGAAAGTGGACGGATCACATCCGGCTGCTTTTGTTAAAGCAAATAGAATCAAGCCCCGACATAATTGTCTGACCTACAGAGTGAAACTGATGTTTAAATTTTATTACTATTTGTTATTTACCAAAATATATTTATAATACAACAAATGGATTAAAAATAACACTATTATTAAGGGTGATTGACGTAAGTTAGTGTGCAGTTTCTCATTTATATAATTCAAAAGTTGTTTGGGACTTTTAAGTTGTTAACTGTTCACAGGGTCTTGTTTCCTGTATTCAGGCACAGCTGGTTTTTGTTTTGTTGGTTCTGGGTTTTGTCTTGTATTTAAAGAACTTTGGTTCTTGTTTGTGTGTCGGTCTACCCTCACGTCACCTACTTTCTTGTGTTTGGCCCTCAAGCCTTTATGTTTGTGTTTAGTATTTGGTCATAAAAGTCAGTAAAGATTAGGGCTGCACAATATTTTGAGAAATATACCATCATCGCGATATCAACATGCGCAATATACATATCGGGAAAGACTGACTGAACTGCGATAAATGGTGTTTTTTCAAAGCTCTTCACCCAGTGCTACAGAGAAGAGGGCAAATACATCACTGGGCAGTTTTCTTCATCTTCTGTGCTGCTGTTATAGATTGTTCCTTTTGCTATTTTTTCTGGCTAAGAACTTACTATAATTTATATTATGTTTACATTTATTTATAGATTTAAAATGATTAAATAAATATTTTCAGATTTTTTTCAACAATGTTCAATGGTTCAAATTGGTAAAAAAAAAATTATGGGAGGAATTAAATGCTCTGTTTAAGAAAATTCTTTAAAATGGAAATGTTGGAATGGAAGTACTGCATTTAATTTTTTTTCAGCATAGACTAGTCAGTGTCTGGAGTCTTTATTACCACAAATCAAAAGCAGAAAAACATTAACACTATAAATGCTAAGATTTTACTTACTTATCGCATGTGATATCGCCATAGCAACACTCAACAACATTATCGCATAGCGCATGCTTTCCTAATATCGTGCAGCCCTAGTAAAGATGATGGGAACCTGCACAACATGATAATTAGTGCATATCTATCTATTTTTTATTGATTTTTTTATGTTCTGTTATCTTCAGACCTCTCCAGACCCATTAAAATACTGCGTTTAACAACATTTAGCTCAATGTAACGGTTACCACAAAATTCAAATGTTTTTTTTTTTTTAGAAATGTTTATTTCCTTACAACTCTCCATTTACAGACAAGTATAATTTTTCAACACTGCATGAAAACCACCAACATACACAAAGGGAGCCACGTGCAATTCAGCATGGGAACAACTTTACACAACACTGCACGCAGAGAAAAACTTCACTTGAACCATACAAAAGCATGTCTATACTAGCAACTGCGTGCACCACAAAAAATGCCATTACGAAATGCATTCTTCGAGTAAGTAGGTCCAATAATTTACATTACACGAATGACTACTTATATATTTGTGTAACAATATGACTTTAAGTACTGTTGATGCACCCTTCACTGTAAGCACGCCAAAGTATACATTTGTTTAGAAAGGTTTGGGTGGCTCTTTGTAAACTTTCCGCCATCGGTATCAGTGCCCACTGCTTCTTCGAGAACTGTATAAACAAGCGCTTCAGTACAAGGTGATAGCAACCACATTCAGATACAACAGTCACCCATATATGGAAAGTAATGGTCCTGCTTGCCGTTTGTGATCCCAGTTCAGCATTTGTCTTACTGCCTTCCAGAGCCGTTAGGGAATCTTTACAAAGCCTGGTCTGAACTTTTGGTTTAGGCAGAAAATGCATTGTGAATATCCCATGGGTCGATAGAGAAGGTTAGGCAAAAATACAGACATTACTTCAAACACACCACAAAAGTGATCTGGAAGAGTTTGAAATCCAGAAGGAATGATACCACAAGTCTCCCTTTTTCTGTCACATCACAAACATTAAACCACACAGACCAAATGGTCGGGTAAAGGAAAGCGCAAATAGTTGTGCTCCCAGGCATGGTTTTACATAATATCCCATCAATGTCTTTCCATGGAAGAAAAATAACCACAGAAATAATCATAGACATTTAAATAAATAACAGACAAAGATACTGTAGTCAAATCACATCTTAGTTTGAAATCATTCTATTCTCTTTTGCAGTGCAGCTGCAAAGTTCAGATGAAATTCAACTCAATCTCAAAGCTAAACAAAAGACACTGAATGCACTCAAGTCAGGCGTTATAGCCTTAATCCATCCATGACTGGAAAACCTATGGCATTTCTCTACTGGCACAAGGGACCGTGCTGTTTCACAATCGAATGTTTTTCCATTAAACATTAAGTGATCCGTACCCGAGCTGATTGGCCGTGGGGCCCAAAGCGGGCCACACCCAAGCCGACCACAATTCTGCCTCTGATTGGTCGAAATGTTGACATCACAACCTGGAAAGAGGTTGTTGTTTTTACTGTCCGTGCAAAGAAAACAACAATGGCGATCCAAACAAACAACTTGGAAATGGACAAAGTACAAGCACTACTGTCTGTATAGATGAAGATACATTTAAGTGGGAGTTTTGTACGACACTAACCATTTTATCTGTAATGTTGTGAGAAGGTGCACCTTTAACTGGGTTATATTTTGACTGTGTGGCTAAGAATGCAGAGAAAAAAATGAAAATTCAGACAAGACTGTAAATAATAAAAGATCCCAATAACAAAAGTGGCTCTGACAGGAAAACTCTGCTTTGAATTAATGGACATGGTTTTTGGACGACAACCGCCCATAAAAGAATTAACCCTAACACTGGAAAAGAAAGGTGTGCTGGAAGTTCCGCACATCACAGTACAGTTTAGAGACAGCATGGTTCCTTTACGCCTGTGGAAAAATGCCCCAAGTTTTGTGGGGCCTGATATGATTTCATAACAAGAGTGGGCACATTGATGGCAAACTTTGTGTGAGTGGGAGTGTTAACTTATTTGTGGGTTTTCTAAAAGACTCAAAGGCTCAGTGTCAGTAGAGCTCAATGGCGGGGGCAACAGTGCCCTCATCAGCACTGTCCCTATACATTCAAGAATACAGCATGAAAATGCTGAAAAGTTCTTCTAAATACTCAGAGTAAACGTTTAGGTATTGTGTGTGTGTGCGTGCGTGCGTGCGTGCGTGCGTGTGTGTGTGGAGAAAATCAGTGTAAACCAAAATATAGAAAGTATTACTCAGCTGGTGATAAAAGTTGGGTTACCCGTGGCTGTATGTGGCCCTCAAAGATATGATGTCACAGCCGGAGTAAACGTGATTTGGAAGAGTTAGCAGCTTTGTTTGGGAAAAGGCGAAGTGTTGGGGTTGCATTCAAGTTAGATCAAATAGTAAAAAAAGCACTCAGGGATGAATTTTCAGTGAGCACATCCTTGTTTGTGGTGCATTTCCCCACATTCCTGTTATGAGTTCACATCTGGCCCCACAAGATGATAAGGCCTCAAGCACAGCTTAGTAACATCCATTCACATGCACCTGATACAGCTAATCATGGTCTTCAGTGCTTAGAGTCTCTTTGAAAAGCACTAAAACAGTATAACGACATGTCAGCAATACATTTGCCTTGAAACTGAAGTGCAAATGCACAGAACCACTTGTTGGCAACATTTCAAGAAATTGTCATCAGTGCTTGTGTCTGGCAAGAGCAGTCAACTAATGAGTCACTATGGAGAAAACATGTTTCTGATCTGCTTGTATATGGACGTCACTTAATGATGCAAACCTGTGTATTTATTTCCCTTCTGTTATGTCATATTGGGAATGGATTTTTCTTTATAATTACAATACTTATATTCACAATGTTATTCAGTTTCATGCGATCAAGTTTTGATATTTACACTGAATTCACACCAGACGTGTCTCAGCTGCACATAGGTGTAGCATAAAGGCGCATTTACATTGGCCTTGCATTATCCAATTAAAATGAAATACTCCTAAACCTTTTTTTGGAACAATACATGCTTTTTTAAAAAATACATAGTTTTATAGCTTTTTGTAAATGTGGCACAGATGTTTTAAAGGGGTGTTTCTGCTACATGATATTGACAAAACCATGCCATAAATATCACATGGTGATTGTCAAATGCTGTCGCGTTTTGTCTGATTTCACAGACGTATCACTTCAGTCGGATAAATTAGATTCCACTAAATTTTTTACCGAACCACATTTCGCAAATCCAATGGGCTCGACTCATTAAGCATGATGTTAGGTCTGACAAAACTGATGCCTCCCTCTGAAAAATAATGGGGTTTGTACACTGTCCATCTCTGCTTCAGGGGAATATCGCCTCGTTCTTTTTCTTTCCTTCTTTAACAGTTCTGTTGCAAAACTATAGATCTGTGTCGTATCATTAGGACACAATCACTCATTTTTCCAACCCCGTCATAACCGGTGATTGATGATACAGCACCACCACTGAGATCATAACAGGGTTAAATTATGATGAATTATAAGTTGGAATGCAGTTGAAATTGAGAAGTGTGTGGTTTGACTGGTTCTCTGGGACTAATGCTTCACTCACATGTGCAGGTTTGGAAAAATGTGTGTGTAAGGAACACAGTAGGTGTGAAGGGTTGCAGGTGTAAGATGCACATCTGGCACTGCTATCAACAGAGGCATTGGTGAAGATGGGAAGAGTATCTTTTCCATCAGACTGATGAGTAAAAAATTGCTCCGCTAACACCTCCGGTGTGAACTGACTTTTAGAGAAGGCTTTGGCTCTCATTTCCTTCTCTGAATCTGACCAGAAGAATGTTTTTGATTGTTAAGCCACATAGTGACCTACATATACATCATTCAGTCAGAACAGCATCTAACTTAAGGTCTGAACCAGTGAAGAAACAGGTGCAGATGATTCCAGATGATCAGGTGGTGATCAGTATACTGGTGGTGCTGAATGCTGAGTGGTTGAAACATCTTTATTTAGGCACCTTGCATTGCAATTTTGTTTCCATTTTTTCTTTTAATCTACTCAGTATGCCAAACATAAGACAGTTTGACAGGGATTAACCTGTTTATGGTGCTTCAAAGCAAAATGCACAGTGGTTCAAAATTTGCACAGTACTGTACATAAAATATAGAATATACCACTTGTCCTTTTTTTTGGCAGTAAGTGTCTGTGGAAATATACACATTCATGGGGAAATAATTCTGACATTTGAAATAAACTCAATACATTCAGTGCAGTTAACAGTGGGACCAAGCACGATTTATGCTTCGCATGTTAAGGTGCGTACACACAGGTCAGTATTTACACTGCTTTTCTCTTTCTTTGAGCTTGGGAGAACGTGGACTGGCTGGCATAATGCACCGAACTCTGTCAAATCCTTGTCAGATTCATCCCTGGTGCATTAGAATAGTCTCTGCCGTGGTTCAGCATCTCCCAGAGCTTCAGTTCATCTTCATGTCCTTCACTGAGGGATGCTGCAGTAAATCTTGCTCTGGAGAGCAGTAGAGTTTGCAGGCCCACCGGTCTGCAGGGGGAACGTCAAGCCGCTGGGGGGCGTGGTCTTCACCGCCGCCCTGCTGAAGCGGCAGACGAGGAACGCGCGAACATTCTGGAAGACGGACTTGCGGAAGATGATGAAGACCCAGGGGTCCACCACGGGGTTGAGGGCGGAGAAGCGGAATGCCAGAAGATTCTGCTTGTCGTTGCCTACTGGGCTGATTGCGTTGACGAAGCCAAAAATCTGTAAGATAAGAGAGAAGAAAGGCAGAGTCAGACAAGCAAGAATAATATGGTGATACATTATCAGGCTAAACTTTGTTGTCGTTATGACAAAATTTGTTATATGTTATGACTCTCAGTCTAGTTTATACGGTCATGTCATGCTTCCCTTACCAGTAACTGTCATTTGCCTTTAATGATCGATTAAAGCCCATACCATGCAGCAAAACCTGTCAGGATATCTTTAATGCTGAAAGACAGGACCAGCTTATGATGTGGCTTTGTCAGTTTACTGTTGCAGGGTTCCATATGTTATCTATATGTTTAGAAGTATACGTTTTAATTATATTTAATCATAAATCTGTAATTGTTTTCAAATATCACATTAGTTTGCAAAGTGACTGTTAACAAAAACTGAACAGCAAAATTGTCAGCGACACTCATGACCACCTGGATGTCTGTTTTTGTTCATTTTTCATGCACGACTGGAAACTTCATTATGTTATTTATATATTTACTCTGTCTGGTCAAACACATGTCTTGCGTGCGGGTTCCCGATGACTGCAACAGGCAAACATATCTTAATGTATATAAATGTACATATAACACAATGCACTTGCTGGACCAGTTTAACCATGCAACTGATATCCCAACATGGATAATAGTAAATATAATAATAATAACAATCATCAGCGGTATTCTATATGCTTTAATACCACTGATACCCAGCACAGATATGAATATTAATAATGAAATACATGACAACTCGGTGGTATTACAACATGTACAATAACTTTGTGAGGACTAAATATCTTTTGCTGACGTGAAAAGTCACCACACTTGCACACATACAAACATACACACAAGGTACACAACATCTGTCCTCCACATTAATGCCTGTTTAGCTACGCATTTCCTGCAGTAAATGTTCAACAGATCATTACAGTAATTCTGGCTAGTTTAAATCTTTAATATGGTGCTGTAGATGAGTGTGTGTTATGTGTGTGTGTGTCGTCGGGCTCTAGTATAAAGCTAATAAATGCAAGGCTGTGTGGGGCAGTACAGATGTGGTATATCTCAGCGCACTCTGTCCGCAAACAGAAGAGTGCAGTTTCCCATTTCATCATATGATATGGCATCTGCTGCGTGGGCTGTAAAGCAAAAAAAAAGGGGAACATGAGGCTAACGATAAGTGGCGACAATTAGTCTTCTGGCGTGAAGTGTGTTTTTTAGGATTGCGACACGGCCAAGGTTGGGAAAGTCATTTGTTTTCACCAGGCTGATGAAGAGCACATGTTTAGCGTGGAGATTCCTAAAACAAGGTTTGGAGTCCCAACCCTCAGTCATTTAGCCTTTCACAGAAGTCTGACAACGGTGCAAAAAACCCCAAAGAGGCTTTTGAACTTATTATGAGAAAAGGATGTTTCAATTGAATTGTATTAATGACCTCTTACTTATAGCTCAGTGAGGTAGAATGAATGGGCTAGAAAGTCTCAAGGCATTTTCCCATAATTATACAGGAACCATACTGCGATGGCACAGAAGTGGCAGCGTGTTTGATTTTCCAGTGTATCTCAACTTGATAATGGTGTTTCTGACATGTTGACAACGCAGTTCTCTCCAAATAGTTTATGACCTGTCGTCGTCACAAAACTGCATCCATCGAGTCAAACATTTTTCTGTGAGGGCTTGTTTTGGTATTGTGGTCATTTATTATTTATAGCATTGTTTTAGTTTTTATAGTTTCTCTCAGCATTCTTTAGCCATGCCTCGAATACCTAACCCAGTTAACTTGTTAGTGATGTCCTGGTAACTTTGCATTTCTCGCAGCGATAAATTTGTTAGCGTTATGGAAAACTCCCACTGAAATATATCTTCAGCCCAGAAAGACAGTGATGCTTGTATTTCACCAGCTCCCCAGTTTTTTATCTCCATTGTTGTTTTTTTCATGGACAAACAACAATGGCTTCTTTCCATGTTGTGATGACATTTCGACCAATCAGAAAGCAGTAATGCAGTTAGCTTGGCTGAGGCACACTTTCAGCTCTGCCATTGAAAAGCCCGGCTTTGGTACGACTCGCCTTATTTGTAATGGAAAAACATTTGATCGTGCTACGGCACGATTCCTTGAGCCAGTGGAAAAGCGGCATAAGAATCAGCATCTCTGTAACAATCCAAGCTCAGGAAACCAGTAGTCTGAAAGTTATTTGAATAAAGACAAAACACAGATGTAAATGATAACTAATCAGACTGGCTAAACGAGGACCACATGAAAAACACTGCAGAGACGTCACGAACCACCACACTGAAGGGCATCGGCATTAGTGCAAGAGAGAAAAAGCCAAAATCAGGGACAGATGGACTTCCTGATGAGCATCGGTGTTGGGCAGAGTGGGAGAAGCATGGAGAAGTAAAAACAAACAAAAGCCACTGTGCAGATCGAGGATGGGAGTTTGTGTCTATAAGAATGAGCCAACATCAGCAGATTCTTCCTCTAAATGCACAATCAACACTCAGGCAATTTATTATTATCAATTTTAGCCAATCAGTGAAAGTATGAGTCAGTTAAGTGCCCTTGTGATGTATTTGGCTTCCCAACAATTTTCTCGCATAGCGTTATGCAATACATTTAGTTCAGGGTGAATAATCCAATCAGAATGACCGGATTCTGTCTAAACACTGTTGGCTAAAGTCAAGAAATATTTCACTCTTTGCAAAATGCTGAGTTGTGAGTTTTGCTAAAGAACAGTATTTTTTTGTTGTCCATTTGTCATATGCCACAGCAAAGCACACGGTATGAACATTTAACCCAAGTGAAGCAGTGGGCAGCCAGGAAGAAAGTAACCAGGGAGCTGTGTGTATGGACGGTACCTTCATTAAGGGTACCTCAGAGGTTCCACTAGCAATCTTGGGGTTTGAACCCACAACCTTCTGATCATAAGGGCAGCTCGCTAACCACTAGGCCCTAGCTGCCCTCTATTTAGTGATCATTTGAAAATGTTGGTAACACATTAGAACCTCGCTCCAATAGAAAGCATTGGTAGTACTGCATAAAATTGACACATCCATGACCGAAAAATATGACAGAAAATGTCCATTAATATAATAATTATATAATATAATATAATGATTGATTAAAGTCCTTATGCAACATAAACTGTCATTATATTTTAAAAATTGTTTTTCTCAATTTACTATAGCTGTAAAGTGTTATTTATATGCTTTAATTATTTTTTATCATAATTTTTTATATTATTTAGATATCAGATGAGTTTTTCTGCACGAAAATGTTTTTTATGATCGAGTTGTTACTTGCAGCTCAATGAAACAAGTGGAAAACATATGTGGAAAAGTCCCATTTCAGACTTTCTATGGAAAGTGTCCATTTGTTATGCACAGCATGGAAGTTCAGAAAAGAAGGTCTTTGGTGTTTGTTCATTTTTTGCAGCAGAACTTTTTTAGCGCTGTTGCTGCACCTATATTCAAATGTCTTGAAATAATTGTGACTTTTGCTTGACAGCAGGTTGCCTCTAACCTTTATGAGATGGAACATTTTTCATAGTGAATTTAAAATGCCAGTTTGTCCAGTTAAAGAGCAAATAATATGAGTTTGGCAAATAGAATGTTCTGGAAATGTGTGTGTGTGTTATGTGTTCATTTAACCCACACAGGTTAACAAAAAAGGCAAATACAAAAGTAGCTTGATTTAAGTTGTTGATTTGAAATGATCATTTATGATCAGTGCATCCATACAAATATGTATTTCTGAGTAGGAGAATGTTTTTTGTTTGGATTTGTGTGTATAGTCCTGTTTAGCAGAAAGGAATAACATTGTCTACCTTTTTATCACATTTTTGTCCTTCAATTATCTTGGAAGACCCGAACCTGTCGGCATTCAAATATTGATTCAGAATTGGTTTAACATTTGTTGAAGATTTTACGTCATTTACTGTTCGATCCAGTTTTAGAGAAGTTGATGTGTGTTCACACTCTGCAAGCTGTGTTTACACTAAAGCTATTTTTGTAAAAGCACCTTCTGGAGCACCACACACTCATACACAGTAAGTATTCATAGTTTTAATGCGCTCTGCTCTGACAGAATAAAAAAACCCTTTTTTTGTGCAAAAGTCTTGAGCCAGCCCCTCATTTCTTCATACTTCCTTAATTCACCTTCTTTAAACCTGTCAACATTTCTAACCTTTGGCATATTGAGCAGATTAAATGAAAGAAATGGAAACAAATATTTTTTATTGCAACGGACTGACAGATGCCTAAAGATACAAGGTGTCTAGATAAAGGTGTTCTAACCACTCAGCATTCAGCACCACTAGTATACTGATCACCGCCTGATCATTTGGAATCATCTGCTCCTGTTTTTTCACTGTGTCAGAGTGCAGGCCGGATGGCCCACACTCTGAGCTCCCTCTTGGGAAATGACAGGCTGTCAGACTGGAATCCATG